>CP094637.1:34319092-34620355 GCA_023657505.1 Camelina hispida
AAAATAGGGAAATTACCTAGAATATTGCATAAAAGTAGGTTTATTACTAGACTAACACGTTGAGATTTCTGTCTTACTAGAATAACACATAAAAGTTTGCAAATTACTTCTATATCGAGTTGTGTGTTTTATTACGATTTATGCCATTCTCTTTTAAAACCAAGATCTTAAAAAAATAAAAGATCAAAATTATGAACATAAGTCGATCCCTTGAATCTTTGTGTTGTTTGTCTTACGATTGTTGGGTTGAGATCAGCTATTTTTAGATAGCTTGCGGCGTGAAAAGAATCTGTGTGGAGGACGTTTGGCTGGAGGACCACTGACGGCGAGTTGACGGCAAGGTGGTTTGAAGTAGAGGAGGAGGAAATATAGCGATTTGCTCGAGGTAAATTTCTATATCGTGGTTTTCTCTATTGCTTACTGTTTTCTTATACCGAGTATTACATAGTAGGCCTTGTATATTGTATGTTAGTTTTCTGTATGTTGTTGAGCTCTGTTTTTCGGAAGATATTTGTGTGACTTCATGTTGCTTCGTTGCTAATCTAAGCAACAAATGTTTTGTGATATTGAATTAATAACTAAACTAAAGCTTATCGTAGATATGGGGTCAAGCAAGAGGTATCCAAGTAGGTTGTATGGGGTTGGTAATTTTCCACTGCCGATGAGAAGCATGCACCACGATTGTAGTTTGTCCAATCTTGGTGGTTTGAAAGGCTTTGTTGGTGATGAGGTGTATGACAAAATAAGAAAGAATTCGCAGCTGGGAGTTCTATTGGATCTAGCCGAATCTGACTACCTGTTTTGTGGGAAGACCATCCATTATCTATTGTCCAATCAATTGGCAATAAACATTCCTTCGGAGGTATGGTTTTGGTTGGAGGAAAGCCGTTGAGGTTCTCTCTATGAATATGAAGAAATTAGTGGTTTGAATTGTGAGAAGATTGATGAAACAGAGTTTGAAGTCGATCATACACCTTTATGGGCGGCTTTAAAGGTGAAAGCTTTTAATGGACCCAACTGGGAGGAGCTAGTTGAGGGTTTGAGAAGCTGCCGTGGGTGGTCTGATGAAATGAAGACGCAGATAGCTCGGTTGTATCTTGTTCATGTTGGAGTGCTTGGTTTATCAAGGAACAGTCGGATTCCTGGAATACGCTAAACGGCGTTGAATGAAGAAGCATTTGAGAGTTTTCAATGGGGTAGGGTTGGATTCAAGAGTTTAGTTGATTCCATCAAAGTCCTTGGGTTACCTAACAATGCTTATACCCTCCATGGATGTGTCCATGTATTGCTGATATGGGCATTTGAGAGCGTGAAGGTGCTGGGGGCTAGCTACGGGAATGTAAGAGAAGGTGTAGATTTGCCTCTGTTAAGGTGGAGAGGAGGGAGGCCAAGGAAGGATATCGAAGCCTTCATATCCGGGAGCAAACTCCTTAATAATGGGGAGGTATGCCTTCAATTTACGTATACATTATTTTCTGCGCATTTTTCTTTGTGATAGATTATTAAAAGTTATGGTATCTGAAATGCAGCTTCAGGTGAAGCATTTAGTACCTAAACCTTTGGAGTTTATATATCCAGATTGGCCAGGACAGTATTGTGTGTATGGTGTAGGAGAAGGTTTGAAGAAGAAACTGGATAATCTGCTGTTAGACGTGATCAATGGCGAAGTGGATGAAAGAGAATGGGATTGTGTAAAAAAAGGAAGGGGGAACATACGAAGAAGAGGGGAGAGGAGGCAACATGTTGCAGGGGTAAGTGACGATGATTTCCTTGAAACAGCCCCAACCAGCATCCGTAATGTCCCCAATAATGCGAAGGAGCAGAAAGAAAGTGTTGGGGACAAATGTTCAGCAGAGAAAACGTCTGGAGATAAGCATTCAGGTGTGCAGGGTGAAGATGGTAGTGGAAGGTTATTTCTATGGTTGAAACACTAGGGGCGAAAATGGATAATATTCGATATCGTTTTCTAGAGCAATAGCGGAAGTTGTGTTCAAACTTCAAGGTATGGAGAGTAGGATGGGTAACTTTGAGAGTGACGTTCAACTATTGAAGAAAGTTGTTATCAACACAACGGATGGAGGAGCGCATACGCAAGGACCTCTTACATTAAGAAATGACGAACAAAAAATAGAGGAGGTATGATCTGCGTACCGTATTGATAAAATTGTTATTATATATCTATTGTTCAGTATGAAGTCATTGTATTTATCTATTCGAGGAAACAATATCAATTTCAGTTTTGTGAAGTTGTATAATTATTTTGATATATGATTTTTTTCGTACACACAATTTAGCAATTTGTATACTTTGTCTCTAGTTTAACAGCGTCATATTATATTTCAAATGTCTTGTAAATAACGTCAAATACATGTCTTTTGTTTCAAGTCATGGCTATATCAGATAAAGCATTCGGACAAGGATGGTTATAAAGTTGCTAGTTGTGTTAGGAATCCGTTAGCCATTAAGGATAAGGTCATGTGGTCTGGGAGTATTAAAATCGAACCAGAGGACAGTGTAGAGCGAATTCCAAAGCAGATGGTAGACAGTGTACAGCGTGTCAAAAGAGTACAGAGTTGGGAGACAGAGGAAGGCGATAAAAGAGCAAAGTATAATGACAAAGTTGATGGAGCAGGTGCTCAACCCGTTCCTATTAATGTTATCCATCCGGTAAGTGGTGGTAACCCTCGCTCGTCGGATCGAAAGTGCGAATCTGTTGTGGATTTAACCAATGAGACCAGGAGTCGTGCATCGTCTCATACAGTGAAAGATAAGGAGAAAGCCAGGTATTTTGCATATTTGTTACAAAAGGTGTTTCCTCCATCAAGAGAGCTTGATCTTCTATTAGTAGATCCAGTGGGCACCAACCCTAATGACGAATCAATGCGAGCTGCATTAATGACCCGACGTGAAAGCAACATTGTAGTCCTATCTCCCGCAGTGTACGATCCTTTTAGTGAGGCAAGTCCTGAGAAAATTGCAAAGCTGATGTCCTTCCTAACTGATGATTTGTAAGTTTTCATTTAGAGTTGTATATAATTAGTGTCTATATTCGGATTTGAGGACTACGATCTATAACTGATTTGTTAATTTTGGTATTTAGGGCTAAAGTACCTTCCACTGGAAATGCCGAATTTTATTTTCGCCTCCTGACCCCTAAACAATTGTGGCCAACTACAACATTCGGCTGGTTATGGGATGCGGTAAGCTTCGTAGCATAACATTTGACGCAGTTAACTATGGTATACTAATGCCTGATAGATGTCACTCGTGTTGCAGCACATGGTTACATGTATGCATATGTTCCGTAGGGGACGCAAACGCCATCCCCATATAAAACAGATCGTATTGCTTTTCTCGATCCTTTGTTTGTTAGTATGTGGGCACTCGAATTCCCTAAAATGGAAGCCTCTAATCAATGGGTTTTTGGAGAAGGTTGTTTTGAGACGTACGTGGGAAGGCTGCCAAAATACGGAATGACAAACAAAGTGTGGGTTGACGATGTAGACACCCTGCTCTTCCCATACAACCTCGATAACAACCATTGGGTAGCCATCGAAGCTGACTTAGTCCAGCGGAGGATAAGAGTTTACGATAGCATAAACAGCGGTAGAACCGACGAGAGTCTACAAAAGAAGTGCAAACCGTTCGCAAAAATGATTCCACGCTTGATACAAGCATATAACCGGAGGTACAAAGATGAGCATATCGGGCGGCGGCATTTAGTTACTACCGGGTGAAAACACTCCCACAGAACTATCAACAAGGTGACTGTGGTGTGTACACGTTGAAGTGCTTAGAGTGTATAGCTCTTGGAGTAAATTACACAGGCCTATGTGATGCGGCGATGCCTTCTATTAGGATGAAACTTGCTGCGACGTGTTTGATGAGGTCCCAGACCGAGACTGCTTTCTCCAACTAGATGCTACGTCGGAGACAGTAGATTATCCGGAAGCTGAGTTCAACTCGGGATCAAAAAGTTGAAGAGGTTCCATGTACATTACCAGTATGATTTTGCAAAATTGAAGATTGATTTTACGCGTGTTGCTAATAGAAGATGCGTGTTTGGTCATTATTTTGGTAACATGTGGGATTTGAGGATGTCGTTCTTAGATTTTCAGGTCTGGTCACTCACATAGCCTATCGGTTGTTTGTAAACCCTATTGAGGTGTAGTGTTTTTGTATATTGGAGGGTCTAGCTGTATCATTATGACGTCTTTCTAACCAGTATTAGTATATGTTAGGCCTTTATCAGATGTGTACGTACCATCAACTAAGTAACGGCATTATTATGGTCGTGTACACACGTACGTATATTCATATGTGTACGTACCATCAACTAAGTAACGGCCTTATTATGATCTGTGTACACACGTACGTATATTCATTAGTGTACGTACAATTGATTTTGTAATGTTATAGACTTGTTTTTAGGTGCATGGTTGCTGCTTAGTTTCTATCCATTTTGAGCACACTAACTTGTCCCTACTGGCAATCCTATGATATGATGAGCGAGGCAATTAAATTGTATTCAAATTCAGCGAACCATAACCATCCTAACAGACTGTTACGGATCATATGGACCAACGCAGTGAAAGTAATAAGTACAACCAGGAAGAATGTTTATTCGCTACTTAATTTATCGGACCAATACCAGCTTCGTAGACGTCCATCGCGAACTTCTTTCGGAAATTGTCAATATTGTTGTCGGTGATCTTCAAGCAATCAGTCATCGGTTTGCCCATGCTCAACAGTTCTAAATACTTCATAGTAAAGGTCCACAATCTCCCGTCCTCAAGTTTTGTCCTACTTGGCTAACCCTTTCAGCGGTAAATGGATCGAGAGGGTAATTGACATCGATAACCCTGAAGTAGGTACGGTATCATCTCACACACCGGCTTGATCCGGGACATTGCAAGAGTTTCTCTGGTAAGGGTCAACAAAGGATCGTAAATGGAAACATGTCTCGTTTTAAGATTTATGCCCTCCTACCCAATGACTAGATTTCCAGTTCATTGGAGCATATATAACGTCGACATCTGTAACCCACTTCAACCTTGGTTCGTGGTGCATCCTTTCCCCATTGACGATGTCAATGAGTACTTTGTCCCATCTGAAATTCCGTTTGGCCGTGCTCTTGTTGAATGCTTGGAACCTTCTTGTCAACTCGTAAAAGAGAACGTCGTCCAAAATTATGGTCCTTTGTTTTATCATTTCTTCTCCGTTTTTGTGCCACAGCGTTAGGGCAATCATCTCCATGTGCTGCAGTTGCAGTTAAACGCAAACCGGTCGGATTTAAATCCAACAAGAAACCATGAACACACCAAAATCGTGTAGTTAAAGTTTAAAATATGTACCTGACTATGGATCCATTCTTGGGACGATATAAGAGTAGAGAAGAATAGGATATCTGCCTTGCGGAATCCGAAAAGGTGTGTCCCCTGTGAAATTTTGTAATTATGAATATCCTATATCAATGATTGAGCATATCAATATGTCATCGGAGTAATATATACTACACTTACACATTATCTTGATTTATCAACTCGGTGAATTTGGCGAATTTCCCATCAGCAACATCTTCCATAGGGTCGTATGAAACCGACCCTGCTTTTATCACTATGGCTTCGGATGGTTGAGTCGCACGTATCTCCATTATCAATATATCAGCCCGTCCTGTTTCATCCACAATAATAACCGTCTGCGGCACTAAATTGTCTGAGTCACCTGGAATACATTCCTCCCGGGACTTTGATCTGGTTGACCTCTAGTCTCTGTACAGCCCTCTTCGACATCGCTTTCGTTGGGTATTGCTTGGTCTCCGGCCTAATAAGATGCACGTACATACATTAATAAGGTGTACGTACATAGATTCATACTTACGTACACAAATGTCACAAATACTCAAATCTACCAAAGTTAGACACTTGCCTCTTGTTCACCGTCAACTGCAGTTTCATTTTCTACAGGTATTTCGGTTTTGTTACAACCCTCATCTGACTCGCCTTCTTGATGCAGTTCTTCCCCATCCTCCTATTCAAAATAATGAAACTTTTAAGACGCGTGTTCGTAGTATACACGTTGGTAGAAGCAAAATTTTGCTGAACTTGTAGATTAGAGGAGATAAACAAATAACCGAATATATATGAAACCCACAGATGGTTATCCCTTTTATGGTTACTTCCTGACCTACCATTTTGTTACAATGCAGATCAGGTTCCATTTTAGTATTCAGCTGCAGCAATATCTGTTCAATTAAAGGTGGACAATGCTTTATTACGAATTTAGTGTTGTAATCTCCATTCCGTGTCAAATACTTACATGGATACGATTTTAGTTGGTGATAACTCGACAGCAATGTCCCCCGCGTCACAATCTTGGCGACATTCATTAACTCCATTGTCCGGGATGGTTCGTTCAGGCCACAGTCGTTATTATCGGAGACCCACTCATTAATATGAGTACGGGTTGTATCCTACGGTCAAATATATAAAGCGTATATGATAGGTGCATAAGCATAAACACCCCCATTACGTTGATTGAGTCGTATTCTAAAGAGGATCTTGTTGTCCATTACCTGGCCTCCAACTAAAGAGTCACCACTTACAGTGTGTTGACCATCTATGGCATCCTTCGAACCATCATTATTCCGATCACCCTGTGCACACCACGAGCAACATAAATTAATATATGTAAGTAGTGAGAAAATTACTACCCTTAAGCTATTTGTCATATCAACCTTAGCAGTGGCAGCGCATCCCCTGTTTCTGACCTTCTCTCCCTTTTTTCATAACCATTACTGAACTCATTCTTCTAAACTTTATAGTTTTCCCTCTTTTTTTTTGAATACTTCTTCTCTGAAACTGTATGCGAAGCGTCGGAAGGTTCCCCATGTTCGTTTCTTTTAACCTCTAATAGTGCAGCTCTTATCTCCTTGCGGATCTCTGTACGTACGAAATTCTCCATGTTTGCCTGATTTTCCTTCATCGAGCTTCTTGTTTCCTGTAGAACCGGTATAGTTCCGCCTTAAACCTTTCAAATTGGTCATCGTCCAAACGTTGAACAACGTCGTACCCCCTCGCGCATCAGTTCTCGTGCTCTTCTCTTTCTTATTGTCAATTGTTGCGGTGTCTGCTCTTTTCCTCTTCCGACAGTCAACTGTAACTATATCACTAATTAACCATTAATTTTTAAAAATTAACTTTATAGTGTATCCCTTTGTAATGTATAAATGTTTTTAATACCTTTCTCTTCGGGACGTGTCTGTTTTGGACACCTATCATCCCCTCCCATCCATATTGCCTCATCCCATTTGTGGCCTGCTTTAATAAGATTTTCAATGTTGTCAACTTGATGGTCTTCCTCTTCGTCACGCCACGCCAATTCTCGAGTATCACAATGCTCCCCACTACCAACCATCCGTCTAATAACCACCTATAATATGATTACAAAAATATATACATTTTACGGAACTTATAGATTCAGGTCGTAACGTATTATATCTGATAGACAAGGGATAAGTACATACCTCTTTAGCAGCCTCGCATGCGAAGATGTCTGCTGTCTTGATTGGCCGCAGTTTAGCCAGATTGTGGATCGATCTTTGATTAAACGCCAGATCTTGAACGTCAGATGGTTAATCTTGCAATTGCAGGGACAGATTGGAAAGCCAGCAGCTGGAGTGCTAGAGGAAATCCATGAACAGCAACTGATTGTTGCTTGAAAGTTTTTACTAAGCTGTCTACGTCTGCTGGACTTTTAAATCCTGTTATAGTCTCCAGCGTCCGTTCAAATGACAACCTTCCCCATGGATATTTAAAAAATTCAATATTCTTGGTCATCTCCACTGTCTTCGGATCTGGTTTTACTGGTTGCGTGGCGCATGTTAGAACTCCATCAACTATTATAATCAGCGCTAAAGCTAGTTTCTGCCACGTTTCCATTTCCTCAGTCTCCAACCTTTTTACCAACTCGGAGATCGTTGGTTCCATGTTTTCCCGAATAGAACCTCCCAAACAGTCTTACATCCTTTATCCCTTTTTGTAGCTCTTTCCACATCTCTCTTTTAGGATAATTCCACATTCGAGCCCTGTCAACTCTGCAAATTCCTGTAAACCAAACTTGATTGGATTGCCACCAAACACAATCCACATCTCATGCCGCTTTTTGTCACCAATTGACGGCAAACAAATCCATGAACAAGTTTACCGGAGAACGAGATCTTGTTTGCAGGGATACGAAAAGCTGCCCAAATGGAGACTCTAACAACTTTTCCATTTCCTGTGTTCCACTCAGCACCCTCGATATTGTAGAAAGATATTCCGGTTTTGAATACGCATTTATCTTGGTTTTGAGAGGGTAACGGTCAAGAGCAAATAACCTCCTCGGTAGATCCAAGCTCAATTGAGGAACGATCTCTACAGCCTCGGGATCCATCCTATCACCACGAAGTAACCCTAATACCATATTAATATGTACGTACACTAAACCAATTAACCCTAATACCAATGTCTACCAAAGTTCACTTCTGTTGACGATTAGGGTTATTTAGCCTCTGTCCGCCGCAAATACAAAACTATTCATTGATTTCACATCCTGGGCTACTCAAATCGATACTTAATTGTATTTGCTATATACTCTTCCAACGTAATATAGAATTTGGGGGAACAATCCCTCTTCCAATTTAAAGTAGGAAGTCAAGACAAACACTTACCTTCGATTCAACACCGGTGATGATAGAGGGATCGAAACTACTCGCCTTTTTCTGATTTCACCCGACCTCTGTAATCTCTTCTTCCTTAAATGTTCCGTCGCCGACTTGTAGGGAGTGTCGTTTTGTAGTACTTATCCCAGATCTAAACACCTTGATTCAAGAAATTGGGAGGTAAAACAACCCTATCGGACAGAAGATTCCGCCGTCGCAGCTGAGGTTTCAGTTATCCGTCTATTAGCAAGAAAGAAGATTTTGCCTCTACTACTAAACTATTTAAAAATAATTTTTTATTTATACACAGTGCAATGGCTGAGCTTGTCTTTAATTATTTTTATTCATAATATACAGTTCTTCAACGTTATTGGTTCATTTGCACTATATATCAGCCTTTAACTGTGAGTTTATACCAGATGAGATCTATTCCTTGATGTTTTATAAAGTTTTACATTGAATTGGTTTGTTAAATGAACCAATATATTTTCCGGCTATATATAACGTCGACTATAGGGTCATAATTAAGTGGTGCATGCGATGTCCTTCGCTTAACCGGCTGTTACACGTGTTAATTATCTAAATGCTATGTATCTGTCTGGATTGCAGTCACGACGTTTGAAAAACCACAATATGATACATCCGTTTGTGTTTCTTCGCGGATTATATAAGAAGACAAATACACACCCGGTGAAGTATGTATTCGTCTCTCAAAACCAAAATATCTTCATCACTAAGTAAACATAAGTGCAACAAAGTCATGGTGCATTTCGACAGGCTATCAGATCTCCAGACGTGGCGTTCTGATTGGAAGGTTTCTGTTAAGATCATCCGTAAGTGAGAAGTGAGAGAGAAGCGAACATCGTCACCTTTGAAATGGTTGTTTCGGATGTGTTCGTAAGTGACTCGTCTCATCATCATATTATATGCTCTTACTATTAAATGATTCATATAGATCATGGTTGAACTTTTTCCCCAACCTTAGGGGTTTAAGATGCAGGCAACAATCACCGAGGACCTGTTGCCCCAGTTCTCTGCGGGGATTGAGGAGGGTTTGTGGAAAACCTTCTCTAATTTCGTCGTCACTGACGACACATCCGCTGTGAAGGTCGTGGCTTCCAACTACCGGATCATATTCACTGCTAGGACGGTTGTGGACAACATTCGTTGCTTGTCGACCAATCACTACATCGACTACGTCCCCTTCGACCAAATTTATGAACGATGGTCTCCTTGGACCCAGAACTGCTGCTTAAGTAACGTTGCATTGTGTTGTTACGTTTTTAAATATCAAATCCAATACCATAACTCTAATGAAATGAAACCATAGACACGATGGGGCAAGTAACTCACGTCGGACAAAGAATATTGGTGGACGATCCAACTGCTCCACGTTTTGCCGAGAGGACCCGGTTGATACGGTTTTCATTGACGAATCTCGAGTGAGTCGTTTTGGCGATTATTAGCTTTCACACACTTTAAAGATATACCGTCCTATTAACGTAATGTGTCTCTTTGGGTAGGGGTCATCACTTGCAATGTGTGGCTTATGATGAAATGGTCGATGATTTCGCCCGCAATTTTTGGCTATGCGGAGGCAAACCAGTTGTAGTCTTGCGATTCTGGAGGGCCAAGTTTAAGGATGGAGGTACGGATTAGGAAAACATATTTAAAACAATGTCCCCATCACCTTTTCAATATAACATTACTTCATAATACTAATTTTGGTTACCCTTTTTCCTTATTTTTCGACACCGCAGGAGGGATGGAAGTGGTTAGTCAACCGGGTGTTTCTAAAGTGATATTTGAACCACCCTTCCCTGAGGTTAGAGATTTCAAACTCCGGTTGGAATACTTCGACCAGCGCGAGCGGAGTGAAGACGATTCGTAGCCTATGTTTCCATTTGTCAATGTTGCTTACATTATAAACTTCTAAACCACGTTGCTGAACTCTTTATATTATCTTTATTACCTACATCCAAACAATCTATCTAACGTGGATAGGAATATTTTGATGTAAAATGTTTGTGTGTAATACGCATGGTTAATTATTTATACTTATTTTAATTTGGTAAGCATCTTCCTAATACTGCCAACCTTTAATGTTAGACGTATGTGTACAAACGTGTACAAATGTTTATGTTTAATTGGAAGGTTTTGGTCGATAATATTAACACGACAAGGTTCCAAACACTCTTTTTTAGACGACTAAATATGTCACTAAACCAAATATAACGTTGATAACTTGAGTGTTAAAAATTAACCGACAACCCAAAATACAACTCTAATAAAACGACAAAACTACATTAAGAAATAGGTCATTGTTGCTACTATAAACAAAGTCGCAACAAACACATTGGTCAGTTTTAATTTCATAATTAATCCATCACTCTTGTACGCAATCAACGTCTTCATCCTTTCCAACTCCATCTGATTTTCCTTGTGCATATTTAAGATGTTAGCAATGTCCTCTTTTGTGCCTGAAGCGCTTCACGCAAATTCAAACTAGTTAACTTTAGAAGATCTTCCTTCACTGTTTTCAGTTCCTCCATCATAGCTTCATCCCACCATTTAAAAATGTGATAGTCCCCATCCTGCATTAATTTAGAAATATTTTCTTACTAGAAAGGTTAAGTTATGCGAATAAATCTGATCTTTAATCAACCTCGGCGAAACTGTAAATCACTTACCTCTCTATTTCTACAAGTGTAGTGAAGCCTCCCTGGGTTTGTCCTTGTAAAAGAAGGTTGTAGATTTGGCGTTTCACCACAGTAACAAACAGCCGGGATCCCATACTCCGCATCGTCATACTCGACTGGACTCGTGTTTGGCAAAGCAGACATTAAGAACGAAACTGATAACGTAATTGAAGGAGTGAAAATAAAGAAAAGAGGAACTTTAAACTAATATCCGAATATCCAACTCTCAAAATCTAATCCAACATCTACGGCAGCGGCTCTCTATTTCTCCCAAATCAGGTCAATGAACCCTAAATTCCCTGAATCTTATAATATATCTATTATATTCGGTTGGCCTTTTATAGAACTTTCTGTATTGTGTCGTTTTTTGTATTGAAAAACAACATGAAGTTTTCCAAGTTGTGTCGTTTTCCAATAGTTGCGAACGGCGTCGTAAGCTTGATACATGGCCGATATACCAAGGGATTTATGCTACAGATTCTATTATTGATTTTAGGGGATTCAATATCAAGAACGGTGCGGTGGTACAGTGGTAGGATTGGCCTTGAGTGTCCTTCAGTGTCACGAGTTCGAGGCCTTGTAAAGCTATAATTTTTTTTTTCTTATGTTTGTTAATGGTAAAAATATGTTTGGGCGGCAGTGTTGATATTTGTTGGTGTGTTTGCCCGATGAAAGTAAGTAAACGTCGTCTTCACTGCACTTTTGATATTTATTTAGGAATATAAGGAGCAATAAGACATGTACTAGACATTTTCGGATTAAAACGAGCAAAACGCCCAAAACGACAACGATTGTCATCCACGTTAATTAACATCTTCCTTACATAGTAATTTAATTATCTAATGAAACATACGTGGGGAGATGAAACGCAACACAGACGGGAACCGACGATACACCTAGAGGATTTCACAAATAGATTTGGCCACCCACCACACTCCGCAATTTACACAGATGATGTCATAATAACGTGTGTCGGTCGATAACCTGCCCCATCTCAAACAACTACTCATGGCACAGTCCGGGAAAGGGATCAACGAACTGGAGGGATATACAAAAGATTCTTCGTACGTGTTTTTACGCGCCATCTTAAACGCACTCAATGTCCGGAACAGATCTTCTCCGATAAGCCGAACTCCCTCTGATTGGAGTGGATAGTGATGTGCATCAAATTGGTGAAGAAAACGAACCGCCATCTGGTCGTCCCCATATAACATAGAGAAAATTCCACATGCAAGAGTGGACTCGGCATCTTCGGGCACGTTGTTTTTAGTAGTGCGATACCGCCCTGAATGTCTCGCTCCTCGGCAACGATCCGTAGGCCCTCGTGGTAGATTGCTATTCTGTTCCCTGCTTTCAAGCATTTTTCGAAAATACGCCTGTGAATCCTTCTTCCTGGTGTTCACCATTTCGATTCCTTGTCGTTTGGAATGAAGAAGGATGTTCACAGATGTGGTAGATGCTGGCAACCTTCAAAACTTGGGGCAAGCACCGCATCCACTCGCCGACCAGCCCTTAATAATGGGCCAAGGCGCCACAACCCATCAATTACGAGATGCTTGGCTATTTTTATCAACATCTCGTCTGGCAGATCAATCTTCTTACGGCTAGCAGACGCCATTTTTTTGGGAGTTCAGAAAACTAATAGCAATATGTGCAGAACCAAATAGACGGAAACTGCCGCCTGCCCACTAATATAACCTACGATGTGAGAGGTGGTTGGGATGCTTCAAAGCGAAAATCCTGGAAATTTATACTACTTTCTATATGACGTCGTTTTAAATTACCCTTTTGTTAACTACTTAATTATGAAGGAACCCATTTTAGGTTTATGAGCTCTCATTCACGCCTACTCGATTATAATTACTAAAACAAATAAGTAGTGCGAACCACGTGTCACTTTCGTGTTTTCGGATTTCAAATTCATTATATTCGTATTCGTTAAATATCGGCTGTAACTCAACCATCAGCTAACCCTAAGCCTAGACTTTGACATTTGTAGGTTCCCTGATGTGACAACTTCGAAGAGAGTCGTATTTATTGTTGCTTTAGATATGATAGTTTTCTCATCATTATGTTTATTTGATGTGTATCCAGTTACGTAATTATCATCACTTCCTCTCAAGTAGATCAATCCATAGGGTTGCTATTCACTAGTATTGATTGTACGATTATTTAAGCTTCGTACGTAGACGACTATCACAATATATTATGACTTCCAACGTACATCAACTATGGTGTGGGGATAGTACAAGCATTCCGTCATTTCTTTTACTTTATTTAATGTCCAAAAGAAATAAACATTTACTAATATTTTTGTGAAATAGCAACTAATAATAACAATTTTAATATTCTCCCTATTATTTTCTATCTCAATTTCAACAATTATTCGAATATTAAATAAATAGGATAGAGTACGTTTTAATAATAGTTTCATTGTACATATTCTCACGAAATTAAACAAATATTTCATATAGAAAACAACATTTGATTTCTATTTCTCGTTACTTTTTCATTCCTCATTCCGCGGACAGTCTCGACGAACCTCCGTGCAGATTCTGTATGGGTTCCGGAGCTTTCTCCTTCCTGGGCAATTGTTTCAATTGTTGTCCCATCGTGTCCCATCACATTGTTAATGTAGTGTTGTGCAGCAAACTCACTTCTATAAGTTTAAAAAATTAAATGTACATGTGAGACTCGAACAGATAAGAACACATACGCTTTCATACCAATTATTAATATAATATCAACTTACATCTCCTTGTGAGGTCCAAGTCCTTCGAAAACAGCTCGAATGAAGATTTTAGAAGACGCTTCGGTGTGTACAAGACATGGTACACCTACACACAATTACGTAATTGAGTTGCTAGACTAATTACATGTACTTGCTTCTATCATAATATCAATTTCATCTGACGTACCTTCATAACTCCCAACCTTAAAGAACCTCAAGACACAAAACACTGGCTCGGATTTGTGGAGAACATGACATCCCTTTGATTCCCAATCAGAGAGGAATTGATGGGCATAGAAGTCTGTGAGACAACATTTGACACTTTCATTGCATTAACGCACAGTTGCTTTCAAATTTAAACCTATGAAGTTCAAATATATATATATGTATATTACTATGTCTATAGCATTATAGGTACTTAACCTGCCATTCAGGAGAGTGAAGACAACTTCAATACACCTGCCATCGTAATGTCTTCTTATGACGTCCACATTTACGATGCACCCACAAACATCTAACGGGGGGAAAATAAAATGGGGATGTAACGTTTATTTTTTACTTTTGGAAATGATACACTTAAAAATAACGTCCTCAACTGACCAAACGACCACTAAATGAATCTCAGTAACCATCATCAGGGTAGTCAAAAAACACACCATAAGTTGTATTGTGTGATGCTCCATAGTGAATAAGCTCAGTGATGAGTTCTTCACACATATCTCCAACCTCTTCGGAGTCAAGTGGGTAGTGTTTTATAGAAAACAGCTGAAGCAAATGACCCGCCTGGACTCCGGACCCTTTACAGATGCACAACATGGCAGACGCAAGAGTAGCATCGGCATGTGTTGGTACGTTACGCAGGAGTAAATTAACGGCCCCTTCAATGTCCCCATCTTTTGTTGCAAGACGAAGGCCTTCATAATATATGGCCGTTGGATTATCCGCATCAAGGCACCTTTCAAAAAACTTCCGGTAACGACCACCAAACATGATATCATCGGGGTCACTGCACATGTTGAAGATGTTTGCCTCTTTCAAGACGTCGCGACGGTAAACTA
Source organism: Camelina hispida (assembly GCA_023657505.1). Lineage (NCBI taxonomy): Eukaryota > Viridiplantae > Streptophyta > Magnoliopsida > Brassicales > Brassicaceae > Camelina > Camelina hispida. Next base: position 34,334,282 of record CP094637.1, read on the forward strand.
TAGTTTTGCCTCTATTTCCCGAACGTAGGAGTGACTGCATGTACCACCAGTGTTTTGCTGCCATTAGTTTAGCTATTCGCGCCAACAGATCGTCAGGAAGATTTGGGTTGGTCATATTTGTATTGAAAGTATTATGTGCACATTGTAATGCAAACGATTTTATAATACCATCGTTTGATATGGTTGGGGAAGTATTTGGTATGGATATAAATGATACTTGATATAACTGCGTGACAAGATGGCGAGGTGACATCAAACCACTAATTATTAAGATTTTAAAACATCCACTAACAAAATTGATGGAGTGTCGTTTTGAGAATATTAATGGGCCGTTAATATTTTAGGCCTCTTTACATCATAACAATATATGATCCCCACATCCCCTATTAGTATACACGTGTCATAACCATATTACGGATTTGAAATCTACTACTATAATCTACTATCTCAATCTCGATAATTCACTAGCTGCTCAGCTTAACGTCTATTGTCAGACATGACACCAGTTGGCAACTGCGATGTGACAACTGATACCCGCAAAAGTCTTATATGGGAAGACGTAGAAGAGTTGTTTAACAAGTAAGTAGAGGGATGTGACTTATATCTCATCGATGTGTCTTGATGAGTACGTTTAACATGATGTGTTTGTAATCATTACTAAGTTACGAAATCTGGTCACAGTGTGAACTAAGGATGTGAACAAATAATATATTTACACATGGTTCGTATGGAACAATGATTACTACGTATTTAGGCTATAGTTTGACCTCTCACTATGTCGAATTATGTGCGGATTTGTAACTTGTATTAGTATTAAACAGAAAAGAAAAATCAAATCTTTGCTTTGTTCAGTGCGGAATTTATGAAACCGCTGGGTAAATGGTAGTTGGGTAAAGTATATGCGGTTCATGGCCTCCAACTATATGCGGTTCATGTGTTAACTGTTTTGGAAACCGCAACAGTAATCAAGGTCGGACGTAGGTAGTGGTAAAGTGGGGCAGTTGCCACGGTTAAAATTTTAGAACTAGTGTTATTTGTTAGGAGATTTTTATTCTTCCGCTGTTGAAATGTTATTTAGTGCCCCTAATACTCTCTTTTTCTACAAAATACACACGTTTTCTCTTTTGTATTGTATATTTGTATATAATTATATTGACATTTAAAGACCATTACATACAAATATTAGACAAAACCCAAATTATATATGTTTCTTTGTTAACAAGTCCATAAAATTGTTTAATAACAGTCATTATTTTTAATTATTTTTTAAGGGTCAATGTTACTGCCCCGTGTAAAATTTATTGCTGGATCCGCCACTGACATAAATTTTGCTTTTCCAAAAAAAAAAACGAAAACTACAGAATATGTCTTGAGTGACAACTCCTACCCCCCATGTCGTGTTATCTACTCGTGATGTGATTTATATCTCAGCGAGTTTTAATTAAACAGTAGTAAGTGACGTTTGTCTCGGCGCATTACACCAATAAACGGGTAGGGTGTTAGCTAAATACGTATCTCGTTAGCGTTCTATAAATTATAATTACCAGTCCCACTGAGTGCAACCTGAACTTTGTTTTCTTCAAACACCCTTATGTACAAGTTGTAGTTCCTACTGAAAAATCACAGCAAGATGGCGTCTGCGTCTCAAAAAATGCCTCATCTACCAGATGAGATGTTGATTATCATCTTCGGGTTTCTCGCAGTTGATGGTTTGAACTACCTAGCTCCAATAGTCAAGGCAGGACCTCGAGGAGTCAAAACAGCGCTTAGGTCTAAAGTTCTCAAGGATGCTAACATCTCCAGCATTACTTGCCATCCTTCTTGGTTCCAAAAATTACATCATCGAAATCGTAGAATAAAAGAGGAAGGGATGCACCGGCGTATCTTCGAAAAATGCCTTCACGCTGGGAACGAAAAGGCAATCTATTACGAAGGTCTCCGGGTTGTTGCCGAGGAAAGCGACATTGAGGGAGGTATTGCACTTCTAACTCGTAACGTACCCGCAAGAGATGATGCCACACTAGCATGTGGATTTTTTCTATGTTACATGGGAACCTCGACATGGCGGGTCATTATCTTTACCAGTTTTTGGAATACCACTACCAACTAAATACAACTTAAACAAGGATTTTGGGCAGGGAGTTGTTCATGTTGCTGGGTAGATATCAGACGGCGCGAGAAAACACGTAGAAGGATACATTCGTCTATCCGATTGCCCCTTTGATCCCTTCTCCGGAATGTGCTAAATTGTGTTTATTGGACCATGGTCTGTACTCTCTCAACTATCGAGACTATGACATGGTGTGCAACAATTGCGGCCTTTGGTGGTTGGCGAAATCTATATCCGAGATCCTTTAGTTATATTATCTCTTTAGATGTTTCGCCCTAAACGTTTCATCTAAATACCTTCTGTTATAAACGCAGTACTAATATCTACGTCATAGGCTTTACGCGGACTGAATCCGGCCTTTTGTTTCAATGGTTTTCTCTTCTACTTATTTTTAAGCATGTACCACTTGATGTTGTTTCCTTTCCTTTTGTAACTGTTCTATTTTTAAGCATGTACAACAAAGTGTGTGTGGGTACATGGGTCCTTACGTTTGGTACGAGAAATGTATTGTTTTGTTACTACTGTGCATTCGGTTGTTGAAGTCGGGAAGTGTTCACATCCCTATGATTTCAAGGTATCGGGCCTCAATTTTAATAAGCCCATTCGTTATGGATTTGTTGTTTATTTCTTAAACTCAAACAACATTCGGTCAAATTTAATAAGCCCATTCGAACGCACATAAGAAGGCCTCAATTTTTAGAGTTTGAGTTGAGGACCCATTTAAAAATTTCAAAAATTACATCGGCCTTACTGAGAAAAACAATTTAAAAGTAAACAATACAATTTCTTTTCGCATTGGGCCTCCAATGTTGCTGGACCAGCAATTAAATTATGGTTTTTTAATACGTAAACTACGAATTAAAGTAAATTTGAAATATAAACCCGAAGAAAAACAAAGAAAGCGAAGAGTCGCGACGTTTTGTTTTATTTAAATAGCATCACCCTGTCTCCTTTCCAAGCCCAGGGTAGACACGAGTAACAGGATCTTATCAGAAAAAACCATGGAGTTTAGAGTTGATGCCATCGCTGATCTTAGACCAGGAAAAACGAATTGGATTATCCAAGCGAAGGTCTTGAATTCGTGGTATGTTACTGAGTTCTTTTGGAAGCGGGTTCTGCTCCTTGCTGATACACGGGTTAGTCCACTTTGCTTTGTAAAATATTTGCACGAAGTTGTTAACCAACGCAGTGGTCTTATACACAATTGATATGCAATTTTTAGGGTGACACAATCGAGGTGGCGTTTTTACCAGGGACCTATAAGAAAATGAGGAAGTATATCTATGATGGTGATTGGTATGAAATTAGGAATTTCAAGGTCATCCAGCCAACACTTAGGGAGAGGAATACACATCATCCTTTCCAAATCAAATTTACTGATGAGTCGACGATGGGACTGCTCTCACAGGTGAATCAAAAACACTACTTCCGTTTCGAAGATTTGGGTGATATATCTCGAGGGAGAATTACCCATCCCATATCATTCGGTACGCTTATCTTCAATTTTCAATTACACAAATCGTTTGAAACAACGTTAAAAAACGTTTGCTAATTGATATATTTGTGATTATCACTAGTTTTTAGGCCTCATACTAAATAAATAGGTTAGTAGACAATTTCATATCAAAATACATAGGTCGTAACATTTAAAGTATGTGTCTACCCCGAATCAGATGTCTATGGGTGTGTAGTTGGGGTGGAAGACAGAAGATTACTCGAGGGGGCAAATGCGGCCAGTGAAGTTGTCCTCACCCTACTGAATGGGAGGTAAAGGAGATTTGTGCTACCTTTTCAATACATTTACATTTAAAGTTATTTCGTATTCCCGTTCAATATTAACCTGACAAAATCGTAGGAATGGAACCCTCAAGTGTCGTGCCCTAGATGAATATGCTGCTCGCTTCATAAATGCTTGGGAAGCACTCGGGTGTCATCTTACTTTTACATCCGAACCTGTATTTTGTATTTTGCGGTTCTGGAAGGTTGGAAGCTACGAAGGTATGTTCGATTTGATAGATCAGATAAGGAAACCAGCCTTGTGAAACCATATACAACTAATTTTGTAAATGTTCTGAAGGTGCTCCTTGCCTCGTCAACACAACCGCCTCTTCGCTGTTCTATATAAAACCAGATTTCGAGGGAATGGAACATCACAAGGAGATGTAAGCTCTTTGTTTTCCTACTAAAAGACCTAATTGTATATGTTGCGCCTATCAAATACGTTAATACACTTTCGCCATTTACCGCAGATCTGAAATCGCGGGACGTTACAATATAGAACATATTATGGAGCACGTAGGGGAAAATGCAGTACCTTGAGAATAAAGGAACTATATGGGCGAAGGGGAGAACTCAGGAAGTGTACCATATTTATTTAAAGAACCGGCACAGATCTATGCAATTTATTAACTTTTTTTTCCCCGGTGTGTTTGTACTTTTGAGTGAACCCAATGTTACGCTGATTATGGATAATATATGGTTATGTTTTGTCAACAAAATATAAAATTTAGTACTCCGCAATATATGTACGTACATAACAATAGTTATCTACGATAACTGAACATGTCAACACTATCGAACTCCATCGCATTATGTCCTCTCTAATGGACCATATAAAGCCCACAAACACATATATTTCGCTTTAAAAAGCTTCTTATACAAACAGAAACCCGTTTGCTTGAGATTTCTAAAAAGCCCACACGAGTAATAGGCCCATTTAGGGCAGCCGGCAACAATTTCTCCAACAATTATAGTTAAACAAAAATGTGGGCTTAGAAATTAAAAAGGGCCATCATAAACATGTTACAAAAAGCTATGTTGGCACTTACGAAAAAAGAGTATTATCCTCAAGCCAATTAAAGATAACACGTCTATTGTCGCCCATGCACTACGTATTAGCTGGACATGTTGTACGGTTGTGGCCAACCTGTTGACACTGAGAACAAGCATGCTGTTTGCGGGGCCGCTTCGTCTCCAACGCAACCTCGACAAAAGACTTCCTCCTCGTCAACTTTGGCCTTCCGGGAGGATTCCTAACAAAAGGCGGTTTACATCTGGACGGTGTAATATCAGTAGGAACGATGCAGGATGTATCTATCGGCATTATCGCCTCCGCATACCCACTGCAGAGGCTGTCTCTGCGGAAGTATGGATGGTGATGGTTTATAACTGATACGTTGGCCGTATATGCGCCTGTGATAGCATGTACGCATGGCATCCTCTCTAGATCAAAACGCCTACATGAACACCTCTTATACCTCAGATTGACAACATGCGTTGAGTTACCACCACTTACTTCAAATCGATCTTCATCAATTTCTTGAACCTTTAGACGCCTTGACTGTTCAATACGTGCCTATGAGTAAATCAAAGCGTAAGTTCATATTACCAAAACAACAAAACATATCCACTAACATTTTTCAGGCCTTTCGTTAACATATATATCGATGGATATGTTAATGAATGTCACACCTGTAACAGGTTCTCCACTCCTTTGGTGACTAAAGTTGGCATTGCGGCAGCTTGTTTTCTCCTTGTAGCAAACCAACGTGTCAACATATTCCGAACAGCTTCTAGTAACTCTACAATGGGATAGGCTCTGGCAGGATTCAGTACTTTGTTTAGCGATTCTGCAATGTTGCTCGTGGTGAAGTTGTACCTATCACCAGGAAAGTGCGCCCTGCTCCACTTGGTTACATCTGCACGAACCAAGTAAGCATGCAGTTGCGGATTCTCTTCTTGAATTTGCTGGAAGATTTCTTCGAAATCAACTACACGGTACGCTGCAGCTGCTTTTTTTACCAGCCGGAATGTTTCGCTCCCACTAAATCTCAGGATAATATTCTTGTGAAGATGATAAGTGCAGATTCCTCGACTTGCCAGGGGATACACTTTACCGATAGCTTTACCAATAGATTTATGCTGGTCAGATATCAGTGCAAGCTCTTCATCATCAGGAATTACACTACTTAATTGAGTAAAGAACCATTCCCACGACACGTCGTTCTCTGTATCAACAACCGCATACGCCAGAGGGAAAATATTAAAATTCCCATCTTGTGTTGTCACTATCAGAAGAGTCCCTTTGAATTCACCTTTCAAAAAGGTTCCATCTACAACTACAACTTTCCGCATATACTTGAAACCCTTAATGCATCCAGCAATCGCAATGAAAACATACTTGAATCTGTCTTCTGCATCAACGACCAGTCTAGTAAGGGTCCCCGGATTAGAGGACCTCAGCCTGTATAAATATGCCGGTAATTCAGCGTATCCACTTTCAGGTGTACCCCTAACATACTCCCGCGCCTTTATAAGTGTACGATGTGCCTTCCAGTAGCCAAGCTATTATATGAAAATGTTTAGAAAAAGACATCAGCACTAAACAATATAAACTAGATCGAATTATATATATGTGCAGTGCAGGCCATAGAATCAACTAATTTCTGACAAACTCAACAAACTTAAGCTACGATCTGTTTGTACACCCTATAAACAAGTACACTCACAGAGCCAACCATAAAACAAACATATTCAAGTATTCCAGTAGCGAACCTGTACACCATATCGTAGGTTGAGCCCATCCCCAACAAGATTTGGCACAACAGAACTTCCCACACCACCAACATAATCCTTGTATAATTGAGCTAGGATTGGTGGTTTAGCATTACGGCTACGGCCATATCGTTCCGTAACAGAGCAAGTATGTTCACGACAATATCTGCGAATATGAAACACCGGCGAATCACCCATGGTTGAAGCCCGTCTTCTCCATTTACAACCTTTTACCCAACACTCAACGATTAACAAAACGGGCGTTGAATATCGAACATTGTAATCATATTTATCTAATACACTCAGCACCCTCAACCTTGCCACCAACGTTTCTTTGCTATCAAACTTATCCCCCACAGCAATATCACCACCTCCGTTTTCTATTTTGCGAACCTCCTTCTCAATTGCATCAGTTGCAGAGTTAGTCTTGCGGGTACGGTTATTTGATTCTGTGTTACACACATTTTCCTCTATACAAGACCCACCCCCAGGTCCGTCGTCCAATGATTCCTCTGCTTCATCCGGGGCAAAGTTGGAGTACAGCAGATAGTCTTCATCCCCTGAACTTGCACCATCGCTGTCGTCACAGTAATCAAATCTACTGTTGTCCTCGTCATCTGCTTCATCTTCATCTACATCATTTCCTACATTATCTTCACCGTCTTCCTTCCGACTCTCGTACTCATCATCTTTCTCTCCCATTTCCTCTGCCACGCCTACGAAATCATCTACAACGACTTCAGGGGTCTTGGGTGTTGGTTCTGGGGTTTTCGGTTTAACTTCCTCGAACAAGGTTTCACCAGATTTAGCTTCGATCTCAACGCATAGCCGGATGAGTTCACTCCTATGCTGTTTGAGAAAGTTTAGAAACTGCCGACCATTCAAAACAATCACCGGTGGCATATAACATCCGCTTTTTTTATATCTATCTAACATATAGCTCAACTTTATCGCGGAAGTTCTTTCACAGAAACCAAAGTCATCGTACACCATAGCAGTAAAGTCTTCAAACTTTGTTTCTTTATCGGCAACTATAATCATGCACCCTTTCCTAGTATCAACATCAAACAACCATCGCTTTTTGTCTACCCTCCACCTCCCACACGCCAATACGATATCTTGCTCTTCCATGGATGAACCGAGATCAAAGATTAAAGAAACTGAGTAGGAAAAAGACGTTTGCTCCGGCAGACAAACAGAACACGATTGATGAATCTGCTACAAACTTTATTACATGAACACCATAGATCGGAAGAACAGTAAAGGTGTTTAGATCTTCTTCCAATAAGTCTATCGCAACGCTCGACTGTCTTTGCCAGCTCAAACAAATTAGTGTTATTCTGGTAAGACTTTACAGCTGTCAATCTTGCTTACTAAATCTACCACGAACAAGAAGCCTACCACAACACTACGAAAACTATTTCAAAAAACAGACAAAGTATACCGAAAATATCTGTAAGGAGAGAACGCTGTCGCATAAATCTGTCACAACATGCCATTAGTCTACCATAAATATCTTCCCACCCTTTTATGTTTGCCGCTACACGCGCTAAAAAAAAGTCTATAATCAAAGGGAAATTCCTCTACCAACTTAATTTACCGAATCGATTTCATGTACGTCCACCGATAAGTGTACCAACACTACAACTAAGTGTACCATCTACAGTGACCGATAAGTGTACCAAGACTACAACTAAGTGTACCAAAAATATCTGACGTACACCTTTAATCAGTCCACGTGTATAAATCTACCATCAAAGGATCGGTAGACTTAGTCCCAACTTCCAATGTTTTTTTTTTTCCTAATGGCATTAGCCGTTATTACGTTTTTTCCCAACACTAGTTTCAGGGGTAGTATAGGTACAAGGTGTTAGTCTAGTCATTACAAACAATTGTATGTTGCTTTTGTAATAAGGAAGCTTATATGCAATATTCTAGTAACTCACCCAAATAAATAAGACTATTATTACGCTCCTAGTAACCAGAATAACGTGTTGATTACAATAAGCCTAATATTTCTTAAAAGAAACTGAAACTTCCAAAGTGAAACATGCGATTGGGATGATATTTCAAAAATAATACTCCCTCTGTATCATAAAGGTTGATGTTCTAAGATTTTTTCTTGTATTACAAAGGATGATTTCTTTAGTGTATTTAATGTATTTTTATTAAAAAAATCAATTAAAATCAAATAACTAATTAATGTTTTTACTTTTATAATAAATAATTAAATATAGACATGCATTTGAATGACAAGTGTAAGAAAAGTATGAATAAATGAGTTTAAAAGAAATATAAAATAAAAGTAATTAATAATAATACACCATTAATTGTTTTCTTTATCATGATCAAAATCCTAATTCATCATGTATTCTGATACAGACTGTGAGTAAACATTATAGGGTTTTAATTACTCATGACTAAAATTAAGGGTTTAAATTAATGTTTTCGTCATACAATAGAACCTCTATAAATTAATACTCGCTATAAATTAATAATTTTTGCCGGTCCCGAGTTGGGCCGGTGTAAAAAATAACACATTTCGATAAATTAATAAGATAATAAATTTTTTAGAAATCCTATGTAAAAATATGGTCTCATCAATATCATAAATTAATAATCAAATAATATTAATATATATATATATCTCTAAAAAATTTAGTGAAATAACTCTATTGTTATTTGCATATTCTTGAATTTTCATTTTTGTTGGAGTTTATCTCTAATATTTTTCATTGTCGTCTTTTCAAATCACATTCAAATTGCGATAATTGTTTCTTTACATGTAATTGGTTCTAAATTTACCGTAATATCTTTTTTGACTTCATCATTACCATGAATAATACTAATAGCAATTTCTTCTAAACTCTAAACTTCTAACATTTGTTAACTCTAAAATTAGCAATTACGATAACCAAAATTATAAATTAAGAAAATTCTTTAAAAATATGAATGAGAACAAAAGTATCTTATATTATAATATAGAATTTTTAAAATTATGAAAATTAAAAATCTTTTCATAAATTAATAAAATATTAATTTATCGATAAATTAATAATTATTATTTTATCGATAAATTAAAACCTCTATAAATTAATAAAATTAACATCTTATTAATTTATGGAGGTTTTATTGTAGTTTTAAAATTCCTAAATAATAGTTAAGGGTTTCAATTAATGTTTTCAATAAAAGTCAGAGGTTTAATATAAAAATCACGAAACTATAAATCATGAATCCATTAAGGTTATTAATTAATGTTTTCAATTAATGTTATTAAACTCGTGTTTCCCCCAATATTAAATTAAAACTGCTTATTGACTTGTGTCGCACCTACTAAAATCAGCTTTTTTCGCCGGAGATGATGGATTCATCGGTGGAAGCTTTGGAGAAGATCTTGAACTACAGTTTCGTGAACAAGACTCTTCTCAAGGTAGCCTTAACTCAAACATCTCCTCTATTCAATCGGCTTGAGTTCCTCGGCGACTCTGTTCTTGAAGTCGCCTTCACTAATTACATCCACCACACTTACCCTAATCTCAAACTCAAGGAGTTGCGTGACTTGCGAACTGCTAATGTAAGTAACGAGAAGTTCGCTCGTGTCGCCGTCAACCACAACCTCTACCAATCCCTTTTACGCCACAATCCTTCTCTTTCTACAAAGGTCATCTTTTTTTTTTTTTTTTTTTTTTGTTAGAACAGAGTGTTACTATCTTGAGTTATCGAATGGAACATGTTCTTACTAATATAGTAAAGTTTTAATTTTGATGTATGTATCTTTAGATTAAAGAGTTCTCAGAAGCATTAAGCAAAGAAGATGATCCTGTTCCGTATGGTGGATTAGTGAAAGCACCAAAAATTCTTGCTGACATTGTAGAGTCCATAGCTGGAGCTGTGTTCATTGATGTGAATTTTGATGTACAAAGACTCTGGGAGGTCTGTTTCTGTTTGTTGTTCACTAGATTTGTGTTTCTAAGTCTATGTTATATGATTAATAAAGAGAAGAGAGGAGATTCTTTTGCAGATCTTCAGGGGACTGTTCGAGCCAATTTATACAATGGAGCAACCTAAACCACCGTTTCTTACCCTCTTTCGTTTGGCTGATAAACACGGCAAGCGAGTCGACTTCAGGTATTCGAAAGATGACAACAGCAAGAAAAAAGTTGCTGAGGTATATCTTGATGATGTATTTATAGCTTCTGGCTGTGCTAAACGTATAGATACCGCGAAGCTGCTTGCTGTTGAGGGAGCGGTGCAGAAGTTGTCAGAATTTATTATGCCCATTGAAAAGATTATTAGTGAGGTTAGTCCACTTGTTGAACCTGAAGATGCCAAAGGGAAGTCGTTTGAGATTTGCTCCACTGCCTGTGAGAGCCCTTTAGCCGATGAAATGACACAAGAAGAAATGGTTATTGATGAGGATAGTCCACTTGTTGAACCTGAAGATTCGAAAGGGAAGTTGTTTGAGATTTGCTCTAGTAGAAAGCTCCAGATACAGACTGGATCATCTTCGTTGCCAACTGCCTCTGCCAATATGTTAACCTATGAATTTACAACAAAGCAAATGGTTGTTGATAAGGATAGTTTAAATGTTGAACCGGAAGATGTGAAAGGGAAGTTGTTGGAGATTTGCAACAAGAATATGTGGCCGAAGCCGGTTTATAGGTATATCTTATTCCTACTTTTTTCTTTGCTTTAGTAGGACTTTTGTTTTACTAAGTACTACACACTACTTAACAAGAACCGTGATCTGATGTAGTCAAACTAATATCTTTGTGTAGTCTAGAGTCTAATGCATTTGCTAATCCGTGGTTAAACTCCAATCTAGGGTAGAGAAGTCACTAAAAACTGTACTTGTAAGATCAATGTGAGATGGCTGTTTTTTACTTTTTGTGCTTCAATAAGCACGAATGTGCCATATTAACTTTAACACTTTTGTTACTGTGTTTAACTCTTTCCAGTGTTGAAGAACAGAAAGGGCCAAAAAATGAACCGAGATTTGTTTGTTCAGTTAAGATTGAGATCCCAACTATAGAAGCTACATTTCACATGAAGGGAGATGTAAAATCAAAGAAAAAGCAAGCAGAAAACTCCTCAGCGTACCACATGATAAGAGCCTTGGAATCTTCTCTAATGAGTCTTGTCATAAGTAATCTGCATATGTCGAAAAGTATAGATAACCAGAATCCATCTCTCGTCAGCTCAGAGATGGATTCTGATTCAGCAGAAGCACTGGAGAAGATCTTGAATTACAGTTTCGTGAACAAGAATCTTCTGAAAGAAGTGCTAACACACAATAATTCACCTTTATTCCAGCGGCTTATCTCCGTCGGTGAGCCAGCTCTTTCTCTCGCCTTTGTGAAGCACATATACCTCACGTACCCTAAGCTCGAACCAAAGGATTTGTCTCTGTTGCGAGATGCGAATACGTGTAACGACAGATACGCTCGTGTCGCTGTTAAAAAAGGCATCAGCCAATTCGTTATAAAGCCAGAAAGAATTGTAAACTAAAATTCCAGTTCTTGTGAATTATTGAGAACATCTCGCTTCTTATGATATTCTCATCAGTTTTTTTTTTGTGTCATCTCTTAGATTATGGAGTTCATAGAGATGATGGGCAAAGAAGATGATCCTGATCCAGATCCTTACAGAACTGTGAAACCTCCAAAAGTTCTTGCTAATCTTGTACATGCTGTAGCTGGAGCTGTTTATATTGATGTGAATTATAATGTACAACGACTCTGGGAGGTTTGTTGTGTTTCATTCACTAGACTTGTGTTTTTAATTCTATGTTATATGATTCTCAATATTGAAAGGAAATTTTGTAGGTCTTCAGGGGTCTTTTCGAGCCAATATATACACTGGATGATTTACGGATGCAACCTAAACCACCATTTGTTACACTTTCTCGTTTGGCTGATAAACACGGCAAGCAAATCGACTTTAGGTATTCGAAAGATGTTGACAGCAGAAAAAATATCGCAGAGGTATACTTTGATGATATGTTTATAGCTTCTGGGTGTGCTAAACGTATAGAGACCGCAAAGCTGCTTGCTGCTGAGAAAGCGTGGCAGAAGCTGTCAGAATGTATGCCCATTAATAAGATTATTGATGAGGTTAGTCCACATGTGGAACCAGAAGATGTGAAAGGGAAGTCGTTTGATATTTGCTCCAGTGAAAATTGTCAACTACAGACTGAATTATCTTCTTTGCCGACATCCTTTGATAACCATTTAACCGATGGAATGATGCAAGAACAAATGGTTATTAACGAGGGTAGTTCTCATGTTGAACATGAAGATATGAAAGGGAAGTCGTTTGATGTTTGCTCCACTGAAAAGCTCCAATTACAGAATGAATCATCTTCTTTGCCCATCGGCTTTGATAACCGTTTAAGAGATGAAGTGACACATAAACAAATGGTTATTGATGAGAATACTCCACATGTTGAACCTGAAGATGTGAAAGGGAAGTCGTTTGATGTTTGCTCCACTGAAAAGCACCAGTTAGAGGCTGAATCAACTTCTTTGCCCATCGTCTTTGATGACCATTTAACCGATGAAGTGACACAAGAACAAATGGTTATTGATGAGAATACTCCACATGTTGAACATGAAGAAGCGAAAGGGAAGTTGTTTGAGATTTGCTCTACTGAAAAGCTCCAGACACAGACTGGATTATCTTTGTTGCCTACTGCTGCTGAGAACCCGTCAACCTCTGAAATGACACCAAAACAAATGGTTGTTGATAAGGATAGTATGCATGTTGAACCCGAAGATGTGAAAGGGAAGTTGTTTGATATTTGCGCAAAGAATAAGTGGCCAAACCCGATTTTCAGGTATACTGTTTTCCAAACTTTTTTCTTTGCTTTAGCTGGAATCTTTCTTATCTAATTACTAGGTACAAGTGTACGTCTTAACTAAAAACAATTGTGGTGTGTATAAATCTTTGCAGTGTTGAAGAAGAAAGAGGGACAAACAATGAGCAGAAATTTGTTTGTTCAGTTAAGATTGAGATCCCAACTATAGAAGGTTCCTTTAACATGAAGGGAGATGCAAAATCAAAGAAAAAGGAAGCAGAGAATTCATCAGCGGATCACATGATAAGAGCCTTGGAATCTTCTGTAATGAGTCTTGTCATAAGTAATCTCCAAATGCCGAAAAGTTTAGATGAGAAGAAGAAGAATCTGCTAATCCAGGAAAGTTTAGATGAAAACAAGAATCTGCATTCGAAGAAGAGGAGAACTGTTTAAGTTTTTTTGTTTGGGGTAAATTCTCTTTATTCACAGTTTACAAATGCTCATTGCATCTGTTTATGTTTATATAGTGTGCAATGAGAGAAAAGTCTCTAGATTCCAAAAATAGTTCCTCCATTCTCTCACACTTTTGTCATTCCGTGTCTACTTCATATCGTATGCACGCGATCTGTCTTTTCTTGTGTAAATCCATGTCTATTTCCTTAGCCTGAATCACCTCTCTGCCTGTGATCACTTCAAGTCTTCAAGTGCTTTCATGTCTCAATTAGTCGAGACGACTACAGGATAAATGTGGTGCTATTTTTAATAGTAACAAACTATTAAAAAAATCGTCTAGCACACGGTGACTTACCAATAAATTACTAGTATATTACCCACACAATAAAATAATTTAAATAAGTTATCCATAATCTCTTTTTTTTTTTTTCAGTTTAATCCACAATATCCTAGAAAGAGCCAAAAAGAACCAAATAAATCATTTTTTTTTTTTTTTTTTTTTTTTTTGGTTATGAAACAAAGCAAAAAGAGACACAAACTCGAGAAACAAGCTTCGTATATTATTTTTTTTCGCTGCTGTTTAGGCGGTTCTCTATCTCTTCTCTTCGCTTCTTCTTCTTCTTCCTTCTCAATCTCTGATTCTCAATCTTCGGCTGCTACAGTGAAGTTCATACAACACAGAACGATCGAATTTAATAATTGACCTAAATATCGGTAAGGAAAAAGAAAAAAAATCCCTAAAGTAGTTTCCTTACTTGCTGATTGCATGTGTAGAGAAAAGGCTTTCGCAACATCATTCGAAAAGTTTTGGATTTTTTTCTCATGACGTTTTTAGGGATTTTGTAGATCCGACGAAGTTGGGAAAACTATGGTGGGGGAAAACGATGATGGTTGCTCGACTCAGCTAATCGATGGGGATGGTGAATTTAACGTCAAGGGTTTGGATAATTTCGTGAAGAAGACGAAGCTTTCTGATTGTGGTCTTTCTTATGCTGTTGTTGCAATCATGGGTCCTCAGAGTAGTGGTGAGTTTGCCTTTGTTCTTCTTTCTTTGCATTGATCTTCTTATTAGTAATCAAAGTTACAGTTTTTTTTTTTTTGGGGATAATAATGGAATTTGGGTGTATGAATCTTGGCTTAGATTTATACTTTTTTATTCACTTCAGCTTGAGACATTTGAAGCGTCTTTGATTTATGTCATTTCAGGGAAGAGTACACTTCTGAATCATCTTTTTAAAACCAATTTTAGGGAAATGGATGCTTTTGCCGGAAGGTTAGCAAAAAAATTGTCAATTTTTTTTTTACCTGTTTGTGGCAATGCTATTTTTAGAGTTGAATTTTGTTTGACTTGGTGAATTGTTTTCATTTTTCTTTTCTTTGCAGGAGTCAAACTACCAAAGGTATTTGGATGGCTAGGTGTCTCGGTATTGAGCCTTTCACACTTGCCATGGATTTGGAGGGTACCGATGGGAGAGAAAGAGGCGAGGTAAGATGACTGAAGGACACGGTTAGATATACATTTAGTTGTAAACAAAAATTATGTTTTTGGCTAATTACTATCTAAGAATTTAATCATAAATTTCGAAAACCTATGGATACTTATATCTTGCAGATACTTATACATATACTTGATACTTTTACTCTTCTTATGTGTTTCTAACATTTCTCTTCCTGTTGTCTTTGGTATTTGGTCCTGTAATTTTCAGGATGACACTACATTTGAGAAACAAAGTGCCCTGTTCGCTCTAGCTGTTGCTGACATTGTACTGATAAACATGTGAGTGCTGATGTATTTAAAACTTGGGGCAGAAAGTTAAACATACATTGTTAGACGTTGATAGATATAATCCTGATTTACCCTCGATACTTTTAAGGTTTACTACATCTTTTCTGGATCTTATTTATTATGTTAGATTTTAATACGAATAAGCTATTAAACATCGACCTACACAGGCATGGTTGAATCTTTGGTATTATAAGGTTTGGGCCGTAGATATACTGTTTATTAGATTATTAACGAAATAATGAACTCCATAGGTGGTGCCATGACATTGGAAGGGAACAGGCTTCAAACAAACCATTACTGAAGACAGTTTTCCAGGTATCACTATGACGATGTGATTGCTTGCATATAGAACGTCCATGTTCAACTAATAGATTCGATAACTTGGTCATTATTGGATTTGCAGGTCATGATGCGATTGTTTAGCCCTCGGAAAACAACTCTTCTTTTTGTCATACGTGATAAAACTAGGGTACGTTTTTCAATTGAATATGATTCTTGATGGTGAAGTCATATTTCTTAGATTGACATATCATTTTCTCCTTAGACTCCGCTAGAGAAGCTTGAACCTCTTTTAAGGGAAGATATTCAGAAGGTAGCATGCAGTGTCTTTCTCAAATTCTTTCTAATAAAAGTTTTTCTTCTCTCTGAAGTTTGGTTACTGATTATGGTTTGTTGCAGATATGGGATTTAGTTCGCAAGCCTGAAGCCCACAAGACTACACCTCTAAGTGAATTCTTCAATGTAAGGATGTCCTCTTACCGTAGATGATGCTTACTATGATAAATTTCAGCCTGATTACCGCTGTATTAATGTTAATTTTTCATGAATGACCTGTCTATCTTTTCCTTACTTAATAATTCGCACAATGTATGCTTGTAGGTAAAGGTTGTTGCATTATCCAGCTATGAAGAGAAAGAAGAAAAGTTCAAGGAAGAGGTATTCTTCTGATGTGTAAAATACTTCTTTTTTTGAACCATCAAAGCAAACCTAAGGCCGATTCCATTGATTCATGCAAACTTCTAAATATGTAGGTTGCTGAGTTGAGACAGAGATTTTTCAATTCCATTTCACCTGGGGGACTTGCTGGTGATAGACGTGGTGTCGTTCCTGCTTCAGGATTTTCTTTCAGCTCCCAGCAGATTTGGAAAGTTATAAAAGAGAACAGAGACTTGGACCTTCCTGCTCACAAGGTCTTCTATTCATCAAAATTTATGTGGTCAAACCATGTTTTGATATCTTGTGAACTAATGTTGTTTTGTTTTACGAAGGTAATGGTTGCCACTGTTCGGTGTGAAGAGATAGCCAATGAGAAGCTGCGTGACTTGGCAACCGATGAGGTTTGCTTCCGTGGCCTCCTTACCTACTTCAACTATTTCTTACTGACTTAAATGTTTTGTGAGACATAACGGGGTAAAATTTATTCAGAGCTGGTTGGAGTTGCAAGAAGCCGTAGAAGGTGGTCTAGTTCCTGGTTTTGGCAAAAAGCTTAGCTCTATCCTTAATAAATACTTCTCAGAGTAAGCTCTTCCTTTTGGTTCCTGAAGTATATATTTTTCGAGCCAAGTAAATCTGCCTAATCTTTTTTTGCTTACCCCTTATTAGATACGACGCAGAGGCAATATACTTCGAGGAAGGAGTACGAAAAGAAAAGCGTCTACAACTTAAACTGAAAGCTTTGGATGTAAGTCTTCTTCCGTCTTTGGGTTTGCATTAAATAGTATTGACTCTGGACCTGGTTATGATTATTGTAATCTCTTATTTTCAACTTTTTTCTAAATTTCCAGTTCGTGTACTCCGCTTATGCTACCATGTTGGGCCACCTACGGTCCAATGCACTGGAATCCTTTAAGATCCGTCTGGAACAGTCTCTAAATCAAGGAGAAGGATTCGCAAAAGCTGTGCGGGACTCTCAACAGTCTTGCCTGCATGTGTTTGACAAAGGATGTGAAGGTGAGAGTTCCTAATTCAGTTTGAGGTTAAAATGTATTCCTTGTGAGAAACAAAATGTTTTGGCCAGAAAAAACAATAGCATTTACATGAGCACACCTCCTTTTATTAATTGTGTTCATCTCTTCAGATGCTGCGGTTGAACAAGCAACTTGGGATGCATCAAAAATCAAAGAGAAACTTTGTCGTGACATCGATTCTCACACTTCTTCTGCTCAGGATGCTAAACTATCTGAATTAATTGCCAACTATGAGGTTCTGCTTTGGTTTTCTCTTCATTTAATTTCTTAGATTTATAGGGTTCTTATTAAAATATGTTTTTACTTAATGGTGGTTAACAGAAACGGCTATCTCAAGCACTTAGTGAACCTGTCGAGTCTTTGTTCGAAGCTGGCGGAAAGGATACATGGCCTTCCATAAGGAAGCTTCTCAAACGCGAGACTGAAACAGCTGTTACAGATTTTCTGGATGTGGTTACTGGTTTTGAGCTAAATCCCGCTACAATTGATACTATTGTTCAAAATCTGAGGGACTATTCTCAGAGCTTAGTGGAGAAAAAGGCAAGAGAAGAAGCGGCTAAAATTCTAATCCGAATGAAAGATAGGTAAGAAAAATGTCAGAGTACACTCCTATTAACATCCTCTTTTTCAATTTTCTTTGCTTAGATTATTCCACACACATTTCAGATTCTCAACAGTCTTCAGTCATGACAAAGACTCAATGCCACGGGTCTGGACTGGAAAAGAGGATATTAGAGCAATCACAAAAGATGCTCGTGCAGAGGTAACTTCTCAAAACTAATGGCGGATGGGGCTAAGTGATGTCATGAATCTCTTCATCTGTTGCTATCGTGCAGGCTTTAAGTCTTTTATCTGTGATGTCTGCAATACGTTTGGATGAAAGATCAGACGATATTGAGAGTACTCTTTTCTCTTCTCTCATGGATGGAACTGTTTCTGTTGCATCTTCCCACAGCAGAAGCGTTGGAACTTCAACGGATCCACTTGCATCTAGCTCTTGGGAAAAGGTAAACAGTCTAAGCAAGTGGTTTCTAGTGTAATCTGGTTGAAAAATGTGACAATTGTTAAGATATCATACTACACAGAACACCAAATTAACCAAATTGGTCCACTTCACCACAAATTCTTTATCTGTTCCACCAAAATTAGGACATATTTGGCATGTGGCTCATCGGATGCCACTTCCAGTTGTAGTCATGAATTACCAATGCTATGGTTTTGTGTGTCCAGGTTCCTCCAGAAAATACACTACTGACGCCAGTACAGTGTAAGTCACTGTGGAGACAGTTTAAATCTGAGACCGAGTATACTGTAACCCAAGCTATTTCGGCACAGGTGACTTTGCAATTCTACCTCATAATTGATGTGTTATAAACATAATTTAGTCAATCGTTTGTTTTAATTTTTATTCTTCAGGAGGCTCACAAGCGAAATAACAACTGGCTTCCACCGGCTTGGGCGATTATGTTGATGATTGTCCTTGGTTTCAATGAATTCATGATGCTTTTGAAGTAATATCAATTTCCTTGCACTCCTTTACAGTTCATTCAAGATTCTCCCTAAGTGTTTCAGCTATTTAAGATTCATTGGCATGTTTCATCTTATTGGAACAGGAATCCTTTATATCTTTTGGGTTTCTTCGTGGCGTTTTTACTCTCCAAAGCCTTATGGGTGCAGCTTGACATTCCAAGGGAATTTCAACACGGCGCAGTAAGCTATTTGCTAAGCTTCCATTGTTCCTAACACAATTAGTTTTAGGAGATTTTATCTTAAAACCATGTTTCCTGCATCTGTGCTAGCTTGCTGGAGTACTCTCTATCACGTCAAAGTTTCTTCCCACTGTTATGAATCTCCTAAGAAAGCTCGCGGAAGAAGCGCAAGGAAAAACAACTCAGGAAGCACCAGAATACTCAGCTTCCCAAAGCTACCGACAGCAATCTCCATCACATTCCATCTCAAGCACGATATCTGAATCCGTCGCATCAAACGTATCAGCATCTGCTGGTGATGATGCAGAATACTCAAGCCCGGCACAGGTTCGGAGACGAAGCACCAACAATGTACAAGAATCAGAGATCTCTCAAATGTAAACCAACTAGAAGTGCACGATATACCGTAGAACAAGCCATGTCGGTTCTCTGACAGATGACAATGATCTCCATAAAAATCGTACTGTAGTGTTATATATGCAGATAGTGTCTTGAGTTGAAATAAAATATCGTATTGAATAAAACCTAAAGAATAAGAAACCCTGGCTATCAGAAGGAATCCTGGAAATGCTTTCCTGGGAACCAAATTATGTTTCCTTAAGCTCATTTTCTGATGCGTTCTGCATAGGGGTGGGCAAAAAAGTTATGCAGATCTCTGGAAATTAAAGGGACATTAATATTGAGTAAAGGTTTGTTGGTTTGGAGAAATATGGATTGTAACTTGGTTGGTAGTGTCTGGAATTTCCAAAAATTTTGGCAACATCTGTCATGAGTGTTTAGAGATCCAACGGTGAGTTCTTCTCGGTTTGAGCTGCATTTCCAAAATCTTGTGCAGATTTTTCCAAAATCTCGGTTCACACTCCTTGCCTCCAACCGAAGATTCACCATGTGGGGTATGCTACCAGACAGTTGACACCAAGTACGACCAATATTCTTGCAACAAGAGGACTGCTCTTATGTAGTTCA
This sequence comes from Camelina hispida, assembly GCA_023657505.1. Taxonomy (NCBI): domain Eukaryota; kingdom Viridiplantae; phylum Streptophyta; class Magnoliopsida; order Brassicales; family Brassicaceae; genus Camelina; species Camelina hispida. The sequence goes on from CP094637.1 coordinate 34,354,623, forward strand.
TTCAAAATGTGCAACGAATGAAAATGTATGGGACGGGAAAGAACTCGAAAAGGAATCTGAAGAATCCGATGAGATTGAAGATATCCTCCCATTTAAGATGTTTGGTGATGACCTATTAAAACATTTCTCTCATGAACATCTTCTAAAGCTCTATAAATATGATGGTGTTAGAGATGCAGAGAAGCAATGTCAAGCATGCATCCCTATAGACTCGTGATTTCTACAATTGCACGCACTGTGATTTCTTCCTCCACAAGGTATGTGCTGGCCTTCTCCGAAAACTAAGTCATGCGTTACACAAACACCCTCTTATCCTAGATACATCTCCTCGAACACACTATATATGATTTTATCGACTGCAAAGCTTGTTCCAGAAAGTCCACTGGTTTCAGGTACATATGTCCTAAAACTATTTGTGTGTCCGAGCAAGTTCAGATAGATGTTCGATGTATTTCATCAGTTCCTGATTATTTCACCCATGAGAGTCATGAACATCCTCTATTTATCTCCACATCCTCAAAAGGTCAAAACAAAACTTGTTGTGTGGGTTGCAAGAAGATAGGTATGCGGTCGTCTTACCTACAGTGTACTATATGCAAATTTGCTATGTGTTATCAATGCGCTACGATTCCAACTGAAGTAAGCTACAAATACGACAAGCATCCTCTTTTTATTTGCTATGGAGAACAAGAAGGTGATACTGATACGTACTGGTGTGAAGTATGTGACTATGTGAGAAAGAGGTTAATCCAAGGGATAAGTTCTACACATGCAACGTATGTTGTATCACCATCCACGGTCCACCTCCATTGCATTTTTGGATCTTCTGCTTATATGAAGCCTGGTTACAGATTCAAGTATTATTCGTCCAAAGTGGAAGTTCGGCGCAACAGTAACATCACTCGACCGTATTGTGTTGAATGTGGTCATCGTTGTCCAGGTTACATCTACTTCAAAAATGATAACTCTGTAACGGTTACTTGTTCTTTGAATTGTTTAGAGAAAAAGCTGATACCGCTGTAGACATGAATTGAATGTGGAGAGCACATAGAGTAGACTGAACGGAATATTGAAATACGTTTTCAAGGCAACGGTCCATGCGATATGGCGTGAGCGAAACAAGAGAATACATGGTGAAATCGCAAGCTCTCGAGTCTCGTCAAAAAAAAATTATATATATATATCAAAAAAAAAAAAAAAATTTGGACAGCCTAAAACACATGAATTTGTAGTAAAAGTTAATGAGCATTTACATTTTTACATAAATTTTTAAAATCTGTTCTTTCAAATTATAGAGATAATCGGGTTCAAAGCAAACGCGAAATCTAAAGTGTGAGATGTTATCACGTAGCTTCGTGAATCAGTGGTCTTTAGGTTCAACAATGTAGATTATGTTCAATGGTTGGTTTGGGAGAACTATGAAATTTGCCCTGGCTTTATGGCCGTGTCTAGAATTTCCAGATATTTATGCAGATTTTTCGTGAGTGTTGATCCAACGGTAAGTTCTTTTTTTATTTGTGCTGAAATTTTTCCTTGACAGTTTATCTAAAATTTGGACTGTGGATATTTCGTTTTGATTACCGGAATTATAGTGAAGTTAGGGTCGTTTAGGACTGCATATTTCTAGGCTCTTTGTTTTTCTTTCTTATAGTATTTTTTTGTGTGTTAGAGGTTGCTCTTTGGACTTTTAGTCTTTGGATCGGTTTTGTGCATGGGAACAAAGAAGATGTGGTTATAACTCAATTTACATTGCTGATAGTGGATTTTTGAGTTGATTATGGTTTTATTTATCAGAATTGAGGAAATTTTTCATGTATAATTAATTTGGTGTCTCATTTACTTTTTTGCATTAAGCTTTTGATGCCGCTATGCATTGCTTCCCCAAACATCCTTATTTGAAAGTTTATTATATTTATCTCAACCGTCATATAGAGAAGGGAAGGGGAGAAAACATGATTTCACTTATTTTAAAGCAGACGATACAATAAACTAAAACATATAAAAGCAAATTAGGATGCATGACAGGGTCTTGTGTAAATTGAGGATGAAAGACAATCCCAGATGTAACACTTATTTTAGTGAAGTCGATTATTTTTGAGATTATTTTTTTGAATTACGCTAAGGCTTCAGATTCATGTCTCTACACAAATCATCCGCATGTTGAATGCTGAAAGTGGAGAAGCAATGATTTTTATAGAATCTGCTTGATCTTCTCATTACGTCCATTTCTTTAAGGAATTGGTCCAACATCTTCTCTTTGCTCGGTAACGTGAATTTACCGTCCAAAAGCTGACTGAGCCACCTTGAATGTATTTCTGATGACTTCAGGTTAGAGCTGCATTGAACAAATCCGATGAAACCCATGTTGGGTATCAATGGATGGATTGTTCCGCTGAACATTTAGTAAATTAGCATCGTTATTATATAAGAAATGGTCCTATTTCATTTGACTATAAGTGTACGTACGTTACGTACCTGTATAAAGGCATGATACCCCAAGGAAACTCAAGCCATGTTCGAAAAGGTTCAGGGACAATGGGTTTGAGCTTCTTCATGTAATCATATCCTGTCGCAAGTATAACAACTTCGGCTTCTAGGGTAGTTCCATCCTCAATCCCTTCATTATAGAACCACCAATTTTTCGTCCTTTTGAAACGGATCGTTCCCTTGTCCGCTTCATCAAAGAAATTCTCTGGCATGATCGCCATTTGACAAGAAGCATAGTCCTCTTCGAATGCATGGCCGCGCCCGGTTTAAGACCATATTTCTCTAACGGAAGCTTCCACAAGACATATGATTCGATGAATATGGAAACTACGGCACGCTGTTTGACAATTATATATGGTTTGAAAACATTAGAAAGTTTGCATGACTGCGCAATACTTAGGAGACGGAAATTAAATGTTTTGAAGATGACGAACCAGAAGAGAGAAGATTAGACTAAAGAGAGTTCTAAAGAAGCTTTGGTTAGGCCTCTCATCAATGAATTGAGAAGCTCTAGTTGAGTAGAACAAGAAGAATGGTAAGCCCCACACCCAATAATGTGGGATCACCCAATGTGGTGTTCTCACCACCATAGTGCATGTTTTCCCTTCTTCTCCTGCAAAATTTTAAATACATTATTTAGTTTAAAATATTTATGAAATTCAAATCATGTATACTTTATGATTTATTATACCTTGATTAGCTAAAGCAGACTCTAACGCCAAATCAATGGCTGATTTCTTGAAACCAATCACGGCCACATTCTTGCCACGGAGGAGAAGAGACGCTTTTTCTTTATGCAACTTGGAGTAATCCATGGAGTGCAACACTTTCCCTTTGAATATCTCCGGTCCTTTCTTCACCGGAAATGCCGGGATTTTTGGTACATCGCCATATTTTCCTGTGCATACTACCACGAACTCAAATGCATGCCACTGCACACACAAATGAATATTACTAAAAAAGGAAACGTTATATATATATATATATCACAAATATATAAGTAAACTTAGATCCATTATGCATGCAATTTTTTCAAAAGTTTAAATAAAAATATGAACGTCAGAATTACTAATTAAAAACTAAATCAATGAATCATGTGCTTTGATGTAAATTCGTTGTAATATGCATTTGTGTGTGAACATATGATGATATTAAATGTAATAAACCTGAATATCTCCATCCCCGGTCTTAACGGCAACTTCCCACACAGGTTTCCCTGGCAGCAAGTTGTCGTACGCACCGAGGTCTCCCATCTGCGAAACTTGACCATCACCGATGAACCTAACTTCAAGGACTTTGTGGTTAAATTTTATAAATTTTAGAAGGTCAAAATGCTTTGCATAAGCGTCCAAATAATCCAAAACATCGACATAAGTTGGAAAGCTACTTTCGCCTCTGTTCGGCGAAGGGAAATCGGAGAATTCGTAGCTTACTCGAACTGACTGTAGCTTAGTCGTTTCATACGTACATTTTCTCCAAACACCTCCAGTCGAATCTGAGACTTCAAAGACTTGTGGACGGTGATGTGCTAAGTGCTTAGCGGCTGCTAAACCGCTAACACCCGCACCAATGATAGCTACTCTTGAGGAAGTATGCATACTGTAGTTGGAAGCCATGATAAAAGGTTATGAAATAGTGAGAAATTATAAAACTGTTTAGATGGAAACTATTATGAGGAAATTGTTGATTTGCATATACCATATTTATAAGGTGTTATCGGGTCGGATATTGTGTAGTTGGATCGGATATAGCTAATTTGGGAGCGAGCATGTACGTTGAAATATTTTGGTTAAAATCAGAAATGTTATACTGTATGCATTAATTGAGAAATTTTATGGTCATTCTGTGGAAATTTTTGCAAGCTACGTTTGTGAGATTAATAATTCATTTTTTTCCTTTTTGTTTGTGTTAAAAATTGAACAATTTTCCAATAGCATAGTGGTAATTTTTAGTTTTATATAATTAATATATTAATTTAATTTATTACCTTACGTTTGACTTTTTGGACAAGGAACAATCTTTAAAACTCTCATTTTTCTATTTTAGGACATCCTAAACTTGCGGCTGCTCAGGAGGATGATAGTATGCCAGTGGATGTCCTTGCGGATCTTACTTGGCGATTAAGGGAGGCGTATAGGGATGAGGAGGTATATTGGTATCAGAAAAGCAGAAGTAAAAGGATGAGATTTGGTGATCATAATACCAGTTATTTTCATGCACAAACAAAGCAGCGACGGGTCTGGAATCGGATTGTTGGGCTTTATGATCAGCATGATACATGGGCGACGGAGGAGACTGAGGTTCAAGCTATTGCGGTTTCCTATTTCCAAGACTTATTTGCCTCCTCGGACCCTTCTGGGTTTGGGGAAATATTGAGTGATGTTCCCTCATCTATTTCGCCGGAGACAAATGAATTTTTGACTAGTGCGGTTACCGAGCAGGAAATCAAGAATGCTTTGTTTATGATGCATCCGGATAAGGCACCAGGGCCGGATGGTATGACCGCACTCTTTTACCAGAAGGCGTGGAACACGGTTAAAGCTGATTTGGTTCTAATGGTCAACTCCTTCCTAGAGGGGTCTTTTGATAAGAGATTAAACATGACTAATATTTGTCTTATCCCGAAGGTGGATAAACCAACCAGGATGGCAGAGTTGCGACCTATTAGTTTATGTAATGTGGGATATAAATTTATTTCAAAGGTGTTGTGTCAACGATTACGCACAGTTCTGCCACTTCTAGTCTCGGAGACACAGTCGGCGTTTTTGGAGGGACGTTTAATCTCGGATAATATCTTAATTGCCCAGGAGATGTTCCATGGACTTCGTACCAATCCTTCGTGTAAGTGGAAGTTTATGGCTATCAAGACGGATATGAGTAAGGCCTACGACCGTGTTGAATGGTCTTTTATCCAACTTTTATTGCGTAAGATTGGTTTTTGCGAACGGTGGATACATTGGATTATGTATTGTGTTCAGTCGGTCCAGTATAAAGTACTGATTAATGGTCAGACATATGGATCCATTATCCCTAATCGGGGGTTGCGGCAGGGGGATCCTCTATCGCCTTATCTTTTTATTTTATGCACGGAGGTACTTATTGCACAATTTCGGAAAGCGGAACAGATGAAGCTTATTACAGGTATCAAGGTCTCGACAGCTAGTCCTGCCATTTCACATCTATTATTCGCGGATGATAGTCTTTTTTTCTGTCGGGCCACTCGGGAGCAGTGTGAAGTGGTTGTAGGGATTCTTCGGAAGTATGAGCGGGCTTCTGGCCAACAAATCAACTTCCAAAAATCTTATGTCCAATTTGGTCATACGGTGGATCTAGCTCTCCCTGAAGAGCTGAAAAGAGTTTTGGGGATTACAAATTTGGGTGGAATGGGTTCCTATTTAGGTATTCCGGAAAGTTTGGGTGGGGCAAAAACAAAGATTTTCTCCTTTGTCCAAGACAGGTTACAAACACGGGTGGGTGGGTGGCCAGCCAGACTTTTATCAAAGGGTGGTAAGGAGGTTATGATAAAGTTTGTTGCTACAGCTGTCCCAACTTTTGTAATGTCGTGTTTCCGGATCCCAAAGATGGTCACGAGGAAGTTGACTAGTGCAATTTCTAACTTTTGGTGGAGCTCCTCTGGCACATCTAGTGGATTACATTGGTTGGCATGGGACAAGTTATGCCGTGGGAAGGCTGCAGGCGGTTTGGGTATTCGGTGTTTGAATGATTATAATACAGCCCTGTTGGCAAAACAGCTATGGCGTTTGATAACTGTACCGGACTCTTTTTTTGCACGGGTGTTTAAAGGCCGTTATTACAGACACTCTGACCCTCTAGATCCAATTAAATCTTACTCTCCGTCTTATGGATGGCGGAGTATAATCTCGGCTCGCTCTCTGGTTAATAAAGGACTCATTAAACGGGTAGGATCTGGCGCCTCCATCTCAGTATGGAAGGACCCCTGGATTCCTGCTCAACTCCCGAGACCAGCACTAGGCATAGGGTTGCCTGCTGACCCTTTGCTTCTCGTTCAAAATCTTATTGACAGGAATTCTAATTCCTGGGATTTAGCTCAACTGACGGCTACGTTTGTACCGGAAGATGCAGCTATCATTTCTGCCTTACCGCTGTGACAACCGGATAAACCGGATTTGTTGGGTTGGAATTTTACCAAGTCTGGTAAATATTCAGTGAAATCCGGGTATCATGTACTTCAATCCATTAAATCAGAGGCAATAATGCCGCTTACTGGTCCGGATATAACCTCTTTCCAGAAGCATGTTTGGCAGGTTCGTTGCCCGCCGAAGATTCGTCACTTTATGTGGCAGGTTTTATCGGGTTGTGTGGCCGTCACAGCTAGTTTACGGAAACGGGGACTGAGCTGTGATGCTGTGTGTGGTGTTTGTGGGGGTCACGATGAGACGATTAATCATATTCTTTTTGAGTGTCCACCAGCTGTGCAGGTTTGGGCCTTATCCCAGTTTCCGACAGTCATGGGCACCTTCCCGGCGGAGTCGGTTTTTACAAACATGGACTTCCTTTGTCACGATGCCCTACGGTTCCTAACCAAGAGGTTTTCCCCTGGATTCTATGGTATATTTGGAAGGCCCGTAATGATAAACTCTTTGGTAATTTGGACTCCAATCCTCTTGCGCTCTTGCGTATAGCAGAGGACGAAGCAAAAGCCTGGCTTTTGGCTCAAGGGGAGGACAGGTTACCTGACTTGGGTTCTGACCCCGCGTCAATTTCTAGGGGAGGACGGAACGAGGCTCATACATCTATGTCGTCTCATCTGTGTTATATAGATGGTTCTTGGAAAGAAACGGATTGGTATGCTGGTCGAGGATGGTTTTGCATTTCACCTTTCGGGGAAGGACCTACTATGGGTGCAGTGAATCATCGGCGTATTTTATCACCTCTTCATGCGGAGCTGGAAGCCCTCATTTGGGCAATGCGTTGTATAATTGGGGCAGAACCAATCGGTCATTTTTCTTACTGACTGCTCAGATTTAGTGAAGATGGTGTCTTCGCCCATTGAGTGGCCTGCGTTTACGCCTTATCTGGAGGATATACAGGCGGACAAAGAGGAGTTTGCTTCATTCTCATTAAAGTACGTTCCTCGCTCTCAGGATGGTAAAGCAGACAATTTGACGAAAAGAGCTCGCTCAGCACCGCACTTAGTTACGTATGTTACCTATTGGAAAATCATACACATACTAATAGAAACGAGAAAGTCAATACATAAAAAGTTAACTTTTGTTATTTACATGTCCGCGACCTTATAAATTTTTTTATTTACCGTACTTATCAACATTAATATTAATATTCATATAAGGATAAATTTTATTTGTAATGAGATAACGGATGTGTAAATAACGATATTTGTTTGAGAAAAATTGAATTGCATGTTTTTATTAGTGTGTGTATTATTTTTTTAACTGGAAAAAATGTTTTTTTTTTTGTTTTTTTTTGTCATCAATATTGGAAAAAACTGTTTTGATCCACATTTTGTTCTAAAACGTAAACGTTCATTTGGAAATATCTCTATACTGATTTGGAATTATTATAGGAAACGAAAAATGTTCTTTTACATAAAAAATAAACAATTTTTTTAATATATTATAAACTAAAAAAATGTTTGTTATTGTTGGATACTCTAATTACAAATAGTGTTATGGTTACTCTATTAATCAAACTGAGGAAAATAATTTTTTTACATAGGTGCAGCCTTTTTTTGCCAACCCCTAGGTTGGTGGTGGTGGAAGTTGTTTTTTTTTTTCTTGTCTATAAACAAAATGTTCTACTCTATATGTCTCTTTCTTTCTTCTTTATCTACTTCAAAGTTCCGGGGTGGCCCTTATTATCCGTGAACCAGGACTAAAACCGGAGTCCGGGTGGTACAGCGTTGGTGACTTTTTACTAATTTTAAATGTGACAATCATTAAGACATCACACTAAATGGAATACCAAATTGGTCCACTTTACCATAAATTCTTTATTCGTTCTGCCAAAATTAGGACATATTTGGCATTGTGGCTCATGGGATCCCACTTCCAGTTGTAGTCAAATGAATTAACAATGGTTATTATGGTTATGTGTGTGCAGGTCCCCCAAAAAAAATTATACTAGTGACGCGAGTACAATGTAAGTCACTGTGGAGACAGTTTAAATCTGAGACTACTCAAATGTAAAACAATTAAAAGTGCACGATTTACCGTAGAACAAGCCATGTCAATTCTGACAATGTTCTTCATAAATATCGTAGATCGTACTATAGTTATATAAACCGGTAGTGTCTTGACTCGAATACGGGTAGTGTCTTGACTCGTACCAAATAAAGTTTGTTTCCTAGAAACTCATGTTTCTGAATATTTTGATGCAGAAGTTCTGCTTGAGGATAGACTTAAAAATTACAAATCTATATGAAAATTAAAGGGGTGGGACTTTAGTTTTGAGTAGAGGTTTGTTGATGATGTCTGAAAATTAATCGCACCAGTAGTCCAGTACATTACAAAGAATCAAGTTGTACAAACATGTAGCTATAGATATATATATCAAGTCGAAAACTTCACAAAATCTTCGAGAAGTGACCATAAACTCAACGGTATTTTCCAGATTCTGAACTTTAGACAACTTTCTTGAATGGTTTCTTCAAGTCTTAAATTTGTTCCTAAGTTTAAGGATTGTTAGGTCTGCACCTCCAAACCCATCCATTACGCCTTTTGCTGATGGAAACTCACCTCTTGCAGTTAAACTACAAGCAAAAAGAATGGTAAAGAAACTGAGCAAATGAACAATGCTCCACAGAAGCACCTTTCAGGCTTTTTAACTGAGTAGAATAAGCAACAACAATCCAAAAAGAGACATCAGAAACCGAACATCATACCTGCTTCGCATGACTACACACGGCATGCCTATCATCTTTGCAGCAGAAACCCCAGGTTGGCTACCAGCAACAAGTATACAGTTTTTTACAGGTAATCCTATGTGTTCCGCAGCAGCACGCAATGCAACAACAATCTTTTCCAATCTGGAGAAAGTAGAAAAGAAAATGAGAAGACAACACTTATCTTGTCAAGGTATGGAATTGGAATTTTTATAGAGTAGAACAGAAAGTCCCACCTCTCAGATGAGGTTGTGTCAATATCAACACTGAGCTTTAGCATCGATGCAACTTCTTCTGCTATCCTCTGTTTCTCAGCAGACGCTAGTCAGACAAAAAATTAAGGGGATGAGATATCTAGTTATCTAGTATCTACTACAGTTACAAGGGGAGATTCTTAGATTTAAAATAAGAATTTGCAAATTTCCTCTGAGATCTATACCTGCTTTTTTTACTTCCTTCACTAGTTGCTCCTCTAGACTTGAAGAAACTCCTTTGCCAAGAACAAGTTGTCCATACATACTCTGTTCGACCTCATTGTCTCCAATAACCTTCACATTTGGAAGTCTTTCTTGGCCAAGCATCTCGACAATGGATCTGTTACATAACCGCATCATAAAGATAAGAAACGATCAAACTTGTTTAGAAATAACAGATTAAATATCTACGTAGGATTTTACTTATGTTACTTTCCGCATCATTATTTCGTCTTTCTAATATGTGAGATTATACAATCACAAGAAGGAAACAACATGAAACCTCAAGATTCTGAAGCAATTTCCTAAGGATACTGTTGTTTCCAACACATTAATCATTTGAGAATATCACGTCAAAATCATATGCATATGAACCCTAGCGATCTCCAGAAGAACTGATATTTCATATTTGTGCATTTTGAGCAGCCAGAACTAAAAACTACTTTAACTACTTACAGGGCTACTTTGTCACCACTCTTGCAGTAGGCTGTTACGATAGCAACAGGTACTCTCTCCGTGGATGCATTATCGATAAACCTACATCTCAGAAAAGTAAGACTATGAATTTACAAGTACAAGAAAACAAAAAAACTCTAGTTCTTTGTTGTAGTGTACAAGAGAGATCAGCAGGCATATATCTTAAAGACTCACTCTTGGACTCCAGATTTCAGAGGTAAACTTTTTGACATTAGAAACTCATCCATTGCATTTTTCTGCCAACAAACAAGTTGGGTGTTAAGAAATCGATGGAGTTATCAGACCTTAACTTCAAAGAGAATAGCATTTTGTTCAAGTATGCATGCAACCTTTTCTCGCAGTACACTTTTCACAAAACTTGCTTTCTCACTGGTTGGCAATGACGAAGGCCAACCAATCTGAAAAGAGGGAGACAAACAAGTGAGAAAAAAAGAAGATGCCAGACTTTGATAACTGTGTGGGACTTGGTAATGATGTTTAAGCAAAAAGTTGACAACATACCTGGTTGAAATACAAAAGCAACATTTTCTCTTCATCAGCAGCACCTTTTCTGGTAATAAACAACTCAACACTTTAAGACAACGAAATGCAATTGTAAAACTAAATGTATACTCATATCAAGGGTAAGAACAAACAGTTTGATTATCAACTTATATACAGAATCTACGAAAGGGAAAGTGAGATGAATGAAAACAAAGAGATTCTTTTTCGAAGCAAACTTCAATGAACCAAAAGCCAAGCGGAAAACACAAGTCACAAACTTAGATACTATACCTTAAGAGGTCTGAATAAACTGGTTCAGGCCAATTTGCACAATCAAGCCCAAGCTTTTGAAAAGCTAGTATTCACAATAAGAAGCAACAACATCAGAAAAAGAAAAAAACAAAAATAAAAATAAAAACAACCTCTGAGCACAAAGAATGGGGAATTCTAAGACGCACCTACATTGAAAGCTTGGCGATTACTGGACCATGTATCAATCATAACCCTGAAAACAAACAGAACCAAACAAAAGAATCAAAAGTTAACCATCACTTAACCAAAACCAAGAACTTGCTTCAAACCCATAACCATCTCATCACAAAGTTCGAAGCTTTTTTCATAATCGGAACTTACTTACCCATCAACTTCAAGTATAACGGCGAATTCTTCAGATGGGTTTACGTCTTCTCGGCTCGCTGATGAGCAAACCGAAGAGTATCTCTGCAATCGCAAGTATGTTCCGAGAATTTGGGGTTTTCCAGGGAAATTGGAAAAAGACAAGAAATTGCGTCTTCCAATGTCGTGTGAGGATCGCTCGCTCAGGTAACGATTGAGAAGAGAAGTCTTTGTGGTAGAAGAAAGTTTAAGAATCGAACAAGAAGCAATTTCCATGGCTACTACGTTCTGCTGATTCATACCAAAAGCGTCTCCATTGATAATGATCATTTATGCTCTTACCATAAAGTAAAGTACCGAGCTTTCTCTCTCTCTAGATACTGTAAAATTTTAATTTTAGGTCCTTACGTAAAGATTTCAACTTTTTTTTTGTGGTTATGGTTTCTTATCTCTTCTTCTCGCCCCTTTTGGATGGTTTGATCGAATTATGTTTCTTCACAACTTACACATTTATTCCTTACGCGTTTATCCTCTTTTTCAATTCAATGTTACTTCTGAGATGGTATAATTGTGGGCACATAAGAACATGACTCATTCGAAAACGAATAAAAAAAATAAAGAAAATCTTACAGATTTCAAGTACATAATTCACTTCATACCGTACAAAGGAGTCTCTTTTACATCGTATATAGCTTTAGACAGACATTGTAATAACAAAATTCTGGAGAAGCCACATAGAAATAAAACTTAGTTGAACAATTACTGTAACAAAAGAAGTTATCAAGTATGAGGCTGACTTAACCACAATATATACTTCCTATGACCTGACTCTAATCTTACCTCCCAATGAGAAAATGGAAGCAAAGTAAACTATGAAATTTGCGCACACAACAAAAAGATGGGATGTATGAAGCAGCCTAGACGAATCAAACCGTTGCCCGGATTTAGATTAGACAGAAAATAAAAGCAGGTGATTAATACATACTTATAAGTTCCCTAGCATGGAGTAGTTATTTAAAGGAAACCTAATTACGCTTCTCAATATCCTTTTCGGATGATGAGTCCTTGTTCAAGCCGTTGGATAGTGCAAAAATGCCACACATATATATATAATCAACATAAAATACACTGAGCATTGGTTCCAACGACTGAACCGACCCATGTAGAAGTCAAGTTCACATGGTTGGGCATCAAAGTGCCAAAGGTCTTTAAAAAGACCACAAGATGGAATATAAAGAGTAGCAGTTTTAATAATCATTACCTCTCTTATGAATGGTTATTCTCTTGTGAGTGTCTTCTGTGCTCTCTATCACCATGGTGACTACTACCTCTGCTCGTCTTGCTGTGGCCTTCTTCACCATTCTCACTATTGTGGCGTCTCTTTCCTTCTGTCTGCTTTTCAGGAGGGCTTCCCATTTTTCTCTTTCTGCTATGCATCATCGGGGACACATCGTTTACCATTTCGCCTTCCTCTGTATGTTTGACTTCTCCTTTAACATCTAAAATCTCACCATGTTCTGTGCCCATGGTATCAGAGTTCTCGACCTTTGGTCTGCTCTGTACTTTTCTTTCCTTCGTCTTTACATCCTCAACAGCTAGTTCCACATCTTCCAGTTCTCTTTCAATCAAATCATCCTCATCCATCAAATCCTTTTTCCTTGTCCTTTCACCTAGCAACTTCTTAGCTTTCTCTCGTTTAGCCTTCACCTTATCTCGAAGCAATTTCAAGTCTTTTGGCGATTGGCTGATTGGGACATCACCAGCTTCAACATTTCTAGATTTATGAACAGCACCATCATCTTGAAGCTCTCCACCCTCTCTTTCTGAGTTCTCTTTCCCAGGTCCCTGAACTAAAGGTCTAGAGCTATGGGGGGCTTCTCTCGCACTGTCCTTATGGGATGGATGACTTTCAGAATGTAGGCTGCTTTCTTTTGTTTCTCTCTCTATCTCCTCTTTGTTATTGACACTGACATTGACTGCCTCACCAACCCCAGAATCATTGTTCTGATTCAATACTCCTTTCGATGAACCCCCAGGATTATCAGAATTTGAATGTTCATGGGACGTTGAACGTACTGATGTTTGCCTAGAACCAACATGCTCATCGGTTGAAACTGCATTTCTGGAGCCTGGCCGCTGAGCTGACCCTCCACCTACACTACTTTCAACTTCGCTCCCTTGAGATGCAGGGACACGATTTTGCTCATAAAGCTCAAGCATTTGGTTGCTAACATCTGAGATATACAAAAGGCGAGATCAATCTTAAAATCATATTCAAAAAGGGAATGAAAGTCAAACAATGAACCAAGAGTTATCAAATCAATTTCATCATGTATACCTTCCAATTGTCGGGGAGTGACATCAAATTCTTGCCACCAGACCTTCTCTCCATCTGATGGTAACTTCACTTTAAGGAACTTGGCCGCAAGAAATATTGCACCAGCCGCAATATGGTGAGGCTTAAATTGCAGGCAGAGTGATGTACGTAGACTGCAAGCCACTTTCATTGTATGAAGACGAAAATACAAGACACATAGAATTATTGGAAGCTTTAGTAGGAAATAGTACTTGAACGTACCCATCATTAACAAAATTCCATGCAACTTGGGCAAGAGCATTCTGTGCAACCTTAAATTTCTTTATTGCCTCTACAAGGGGTTTATAAGGATGATGAACGTTGAGGTCAAAGCCTAGAGTAGAAAGAACAATTTTTTCTCCGTTTAATATAAGCTCTTTTTGTTGCTCATATACTTCCTGCAAAAGTGATATACATCAAAATACATTTTGATATGCTGACCAACAGAAGATGAATCAGGACTAAAAGACCATGGTATCAAAGTCTGTAGCTAATACTAAAACCTCAATGTCAAATAAAACAGAATACTGTGTATGGGGAAAGAATGATACATTCATCTATAACTAGCTAAACGGAGGCAAGAAAGTTGAGAAGGTTCAGTAGTAAGATGGAATACCTTTTGCTTGATTTTCTGCGAAGCACCAGGATCCTTCTTGTTTATAATCTCATAGGAGACAAAAATGACGTCTTTCAAGGGCCGTGGAGTTTCTTCAACCTTTCCAGCAAGGAACATGCAAACAGTTGCAATGGTCTGTAGAAATAACATAAAGAGAGAGCTCAGTAAAGATAAGTACTTTTTCCACTCTAGAAGAAATAAATCAGTACCAACAATCACAAATCAAAGAAAAATCTCTACCAAAGTGACAGTAAAACTATCAGTGAGAATAGACTAGTGAGCTATCTATAACTACCAAGAAAAATGACAAGGAGATGGAGCCAATATATAAGACAATACCAAGGAGCCACGACATTTCAATACCTTGAATTCTATGCTAGCCAGAATACAGCATAGTGGTTTAACAACACAGACAAAAGTCAATTTTTTAAGCATTCAACATGTTCAGGTGCAAAACAATAAACTCACCCTTCTGTCATTCTTTGCATGTGACTGGCGAAAGAAGAATCGATGACAGAAGATTATCGCTGTAGCTATTGTAACCTGGGGACTGATTGGAAAACTATATCAGCCACTTTCCAAGATAAGAAAAAAAACTCAAAGCTTTGAAAAATGCAAAAACCATGACTACAACGACAGGAAGTAAAATTCAGACAGTGTGGCAGTAATTTTTTCACCACTAATAAATGTCTCTTTTTTTGTAATCATGTCAAAGAATGAAACATTGAGATAACATAAACAAAACTACAACAACTTTCTGTTGGAAGGTGCTAGAACAAATATCAGTACAAAGGTATGCCTAGAACCATCAGCAGCAAATCAAATACCAATTCTATAAAACCTACTGTATATGTAAAGGGGAAACTATTATCAGTAGACAATGTTAATGGGACGGGTTGGACAAATGATCATGTCAAGAAAGACAAAGCCAGAATGAAGCAGCTAAATGGAAAATGCACAGAAAGGAATCTAGGTTGAGGATAAAAAAGAACTTACACTTTCAATCTCATGCCCAAGTCCTGCAAAAACGTACAGTAGGATTTGCGGAGGTATGTTTCCTTCTTTAAGTCAATACCATCCAACCTTGACGGTGAATTCTCTTCTATTTCTTTCCTTCCAAAATACCAGCGGGAAACCTCTTCTTGCTTTTCATGAGAATTCCTTGAGTGTGATGAAACTCCACTCTCACTGTAAGAACATTCCCCAGCTAGTACTCCAGCCATTAGTATCTCCTCAAACAAAAAATTCTCCCAACCTAACAAAAGCAGAGAACCAAAACGTGCATCACTTTCCAAAAAGATATAAGCCTGAAACTCAACACTAGAATAGAGACAAATCTAGAAATCATAAAAGACCAGATCGATTCCCCAGAAAACGAAGCTATCATCTTTAAGACAGATACAGTCAAGGACAGGAATCAACTGAGATTTCAACAGATACACAGAAGGGCACACAGAGGAAGATACTGATTTATGAATAGTGTCATGGCTCCACTTTACAATGTTTTAGTAAAGCAGAGAAGCAAAATTCGCATCACTTAATAACCATCTGCCCAACATAGCAAAAGCAGAGAACCAAAACGGGGCATCTCTATACAATGGGGTAATAAGCCTGATACTCTGACACTAGATAGGATACATACAAAAAGATCATAAAACAAAAGTAGATAGCTATGATCTTCCTACTTGTATTCGAACTTCAGCTTTTGAATAACAATGTCAAATCTTATAAGCAATTAGAAAACTTTAAGAAGAGGAATCAACTGAGATTTCAAACAGATACAGGGAAGGGCATAAAGGGGAAGAGACTGATTCGCCAATAGTGACACACAACCACATAGTCTTAACGAGAGTCAAAAGGGGATAAAAAAAACTTCTACAGGCTATGAACATGAATCATGGAAACGATGAAACCTTTACGAATTGCAAATCATGCAATCGAACTTATCGGGACAACTTGATTAGGCAGAAATATCATTGACCATCAGATACATTCGATCAAAAATCCCAAATTTTGCTCAAAACACGAAACGAGACCTAGAAAATTTAGTAATTGGGACCGGAAAAACAGATCCAAAGGGTTTGTAGAGGAATTAATCGAAAGGTTGGAAATTTCGTTGAGAAATTCAACTGACGGTGGAGGAAATCGAGAGAATAGAGAAATCAACGAGAATCGAAGACAGTAATCGAACGAGGAAAACAAAAAAGATAGATACTTTACCTTACCCTGCAACGAAACTTCTCCAGTCGCGAATTGTAGAAGAAGAAGAAGAATAACGCGTGAAATTGAACAAACCCTAACCCTAGAGAGTCTCGCGAGAGAAAAACGAAAGAGGGAGAAGAAGAAGAAGAAGAAAAAAGGGATATCTCAAGTACTCTAAAAGAGTTCTGACCAGATTCACTTTTTTGCCTTTTTCACATTAAAATTAATAATAAAATAAAGAATTGTTATTTTTCTTCTTTTAATTCATTTATCTTGACATTTTTAATGCGATAAAAATAATAAAAAGGAAAATTATAATTTAGGAAATACAAAACAAGAGGTAAAAATAAATATTAATATAATAATTTATATACTATTACTATGGGCTTGATGGTAGGAAATTTTTCTCAAGACAAAATAAGATTAATTTTTTTAATTAAAATGTGACAATTATAATACATTAATAATGTGCATTTATTATTTATTAATTATAATAACATTCAACTATGAATTTAATTAAAATAAGTAATAGTATGAACTTTCCGAATTTGTAAAAAAAAAAAACACTAAATTGGTAATAAAAATCGTAGTAAACTATCTGATAAACAAGAATTTTATTGTTATTTATTTTGAATATTCTTAAAATAAACAAAAAGTCATTGCAATTCTTGTTTGTATCCCTTTCAATACTTGCCATGATTTTTTTACTTTGGTTCCAAATTTATTGCATTCTCATAACTTTAGTTCTAATTAACATTGATAAATTTGATTTTTGCGGCACTGATTGGATCAGCTGAAACACCTTTAATTTACAAACAAAACAGAAAAAAAAAAAAAAATGATAAGTTGAAAAACCGGGGATTGGAAATAAACAATGTAGTTAAAACTTAAAAAGAGACACAAACTTGAGTTCTGTATTCTTCATAAATTTATACAATAAAAATAAATAAAACAGATTATAAAGACAGGAGACTTTCAAAGTGTTCCGGTGAGAAAAGGACTTGACAAACACATTGCTCTTCACTTGAATGATTGCACCCAAACTCTTCAAATCCTTTAAGTTCAACCCTTCTGATGAACTTCACGCCTCCTTTGTTGTAGTAGTAAATGTACAATGGCTCATGCTTGGGAGGAAACTTTAGCGGACCTATAACGACCTCGTAGCTTTTGTTCACCCCTAAGATTTTTAACTCAATATTCCCGGACAAATGCAACAACAAAGCGTGGACAGTTAGTCCTTTCCTATACCAGTGGCGTTTTTTGTCAAAGTCATCTAGAATCCACAAATCAAAACTACCGGGAGGAGCACGTGGTAAGGGCCTAACCCCGGCTACCCTCCCATTGAAGTTGATCAATGATCCATGTTTTATGACCGGCCAATATGTGTTGATAGAACCTATGCACTCACCTCTAACGTTAAAACGAAAAATAAAAAATCTCTTCTCTTGTCTCAAGGTAGTCGACACACCGTAATACACCATCCCATTAATGCATGTTCCATTTGTTACAACTGTATAACGCGGGATTTTTCTACCTTTGATGCTTCTCCATGAAAGATTTCCTCCTCCAATTGTTAAAACCATGTGCTCTTGACAAGGTTGGCCATGCCAAGACGTGCTACACAATGCTTTGTATACATTACCAACAGGATCATATCCCAAGAACATATATATGTGCTCTCTTCTACGACTAGAAGCTTTGATATCCGGCAATGTTATGACTTGTCTAGTGCTAGGGTTACATATCGTGAACCGACCTGGATCTGAAGGATGTGACAAACCAAGCAATCCATGGATGGAAGAGCAATGAACAAGGTCCACAGGGAAACCGGACAGTGTCATTTCGGGATAGG
Organism: Camelina hispida; assembly: GCA_023657505.1. Lineage (NCBI taxonomy): Eukaryota > Viridiplantae > Streptophyta > Magnoliopsida > Brassicales > Brassicaceae > Camelina > Camelina hispida. The sequence goes on from CP094637.1 coordinate 34,373,067, forward strand.
TATGCAAAGAAGTATAACGAATAGGGTTCTGCCGGCAACTGCGTATTGGCATTGGAAGATTGGTAACCAAAGAAGTAGTAGGTACCTCTGTTTCATTGTGTGAAGTCGATAAGAGGATTACACGGTTCTCAGTAATACGAACAGCGACTAGAAACCGTGACCGAGTCTGGGACATTGAGCAGAACGAATCGATGAATACTTGGTTTTGGATGATGGATATCCATTCCTTGGATACACATTGGAACCTCTTAAGAGATTTAGCCGGCAATCTCTTCAGAATCTCAATCGTCAGATCAAGAGGGATATAAAGAGCTAAGTTGCTGATTGAGCCGCTACATACACCCTCCTCACCTCTCATGTCAACCTTCTTGTCTTGCTTTTCATGAGAACTCCTTGAGTGTGATGAAACTCCACTCTCACTGTAAGAACATGCCCCAGCTAGTACTCCAGCCATTAGTATCTTCTAAAACCAAAAATTGTCCTAACCTAACAAAAGCAGAGAACCAAAATGTGTATCAGTTAACAATAGTAATAAGCCTGAAACTCAAAACTAGAAAGGACACAAATAACGATATCCAAAAAAAACCAGATCGATTCCGCAGCAAACCGAAGCTATGATCTTTATAATTGCATTAAAACTGTATTACTGTGGCTTTAAATAACGTAATCTTAAGCAATTAGAAAACCCTAAGAACTGGAATCAACAGAGATTTCAACAGATACACAGACAGAAGGTACAAAGGGGAAGATACTGATTCATGAATAGTGTCATGGCTTCACTTTACAATGTTTAGTAAAGCAGAGAAGCAAAATCTGCTTCACTTTATAACCATCTGCCTAACCTAACAAAAGAAGAGAACCAAAATGGGGCATCTCTTTACAATTGTAATAAGCCTAATACTTGACACTAGATAGAATACAAATAAAAAGATCATAAGACAAAAGTAAATAGCTATGATCTTTTATACTTGCATTCGAACTTCAGCGATGAATAATGTGTAATCTTACAAGCGATTAGAAAACTCGAAGAACTGAGAGTTCACACAGATACCCGGAAAGGCACAAAGGGGAAGAGACTGATTCGTCAACAATAGTGACATGGCTTTAATGAAAACATAACCACATAGTCTAAACGAGAATCAAAAGGGGATAAAAATCTTCTACAAGCCATGGACATGAATCAATTATGCAAACAATGAACCTTTTCGAATTTGAAATCATGGAACCGAACTTGATTTAGGCTGCCCATCAACTACATTCGATCAAAAATCCCAAATTTTGCTCAAAACACAAAACGAGACCTAGAAAATTAGTAATTAAGACAAAAAAAAAAAAAAAAAAAAAAAAAAAAAAAAACAGATCCAAAGTGTTTGTAGAGCAATTAACCGAAAGGTTGGAAATTTCGTTGAGAAATTTAATTAACAGCGGAGAAGAAGAAAACAAAAACAAAAATCGAGAAAATAGAGAAATCAACAAGAATCAAGACAGTAATCGAACGAAGGAAACAAACAAAAAAAAGTTAGATACTTTACCTTACCCTGCAACGAAATCAACTTCTCCAGTTTCGAATTGCAGAAGACGAAGAACAACAACGCGTGAAATTGAACAAGCCCTTTGGATCTAAAGAGTTTCACTTCAAGCTAAAGACCAGTTTGGCTTCTTTTTTTTTTCCTTTCTTTTTTAGACAACTGTTTTGTTTATGCTATCTAATTATATAAAGTTTTCAGAGTTAATCAATATAGTATCATGACATGTGTCCAAGTATGCTAATAAGATGTTAACATGTGTCAAAAAATATTGTTTTTCAAAACTGATAATAACATAAAAAAATATTCTTTTCGAGACAGTTAATTATGATAATAACAAAAAATTTACATTTTTATATTTTTTAAAAATTTCTTACATCAAAAAAAGAAAATTAACAAAAATAATATATTTTCTATTGTAAACTAATTATATTATATGTGTTTTTTCAATTAGATTTTGACATTTATAAACAAAAGAAAAACTCATTAAGCATCCCCTTTATAATAAAACGGAAGTACACAATATTGTTTTGTAGACTATATAATTTTAATAAATTGGTTACAAATATGTTATAGATTAATTGATAGATTAATTGGTTACAAGTTAAATAATGAGTGCAACTTTAATTTATTTCTGAAAATCTTAAAGAGAATATTCTAAAGAATCATTTTTGATATCATCTAACTTACCATATAAATTTCTTTTATTAAATTATTCATCCATATTAAACTCTTTTGATATCTAACTTAACATATTAATTTGTTAATTATCATTATACTTTACCTCTCATTTTTATATATTAGTTTATTTTAAGAAACAAATAAATTCTCATATTATTTATTATAATTAAAAAATAGTTTTATTTCCGGATATAACATAAGTTAAATTTTTAAAAACAAATATAATTATTCAATCTATAAAATATTCAAGCTTTAGTAATATTATTCCTTAAAAATAATATCTATTGAATTAATAAATTTACTGAGTAACGGGTCAAAATTTGAATATTTAAATTCAATTTCATATTTTTTGTTGAATTTTATAATTTTATATAATATAATAAACTTTAAATAATTTATTTTGAAATATTTTTAAAATATTGAAACTTGATATAAAAGTTAGAAACTATAAACAATCTAAATTGATTTGTTATAACAATATCAGTAATATGTCACTATAATATGAAAAAATTTCAAGAAACCAAGTATATTAAAACAAAAAGTATAACAATATATTAAATTACTCATAATATAATAACTCGCTTTTTAAAAATCAAATTTACAAAATGTCTTATAATGGCATTCAAGTCATGATGTAAAATATACATTGTTTGAAATAACTGCACATACATAAAATAATACAATATATTAAAATTTTATTTTAAAATATAAAATATATAAATTTTTGTATAAAATAAAATTTAATTAGTGTTATAGCACGGTTACTTATCTAGAATCATAACAATATAAAACTTACAAAATATGTGCCTTTTTCAAGTCATAATATTTAGCATATGATTTGATTGCATAATGTTTTATCCAAAAAAACCTTTTAAAAACAATCACATAAATTATATTTTACATAAATTATATTTTATATAAAAACTACAATATAAATAAAATAAATTTCAACCCGTGCTATAGCACATGTATTAATCTAGTGTGTATTATTACTCCCTCTCTTTCACAAATAGTATTATTTTGACACATATTTTTTGTTACAAAAAGAGTGTCATTTTATGTTTCCAATGCAGTTTTTAATATTAATTCTCATTTTTATCCCTACTATTTCTGCTTATTAATTAGAAAGATAAATTATTTTAGTGTATTTATAAAGGGTAAAATAGAAATTCATAAATTTTTCTTAATATGTTTGCATTGTGTCAAAATGACACTCTTTATGAAACAGAGGGAGTATTAATTAATAAATAGTGAATAACAAATTTAAAAAATAACATAAGTTATGTCAAAAGAATTATTATTTTTGAAACGTAATAGGAACATCTAATAAGAAAATAACATTATATCTACATAAAATTTATATGGTTTTAAAATTGGTTTCAAACATGATTTATGTGGTTTTCTATCGAATTTGGTTCGTATATAGAGATATATAGGAGAACTTTTGATTCGGGTAAAAATAAGCTGAAAACTTACGATTCAATAAGGTCATAGGGAAAACGGTCAATTCCCCCATAAACTTAATTGCTACATGAACTTAACTAAAACTTCAATTTCCTACACAAACAATCTAAAATCTGTCAAAACCCCCAAATCGATAAACGGATGTGACTATTCAGTTAATAAATGCTGACTAGGATGTCATGTAATATCACCAAAGGCTGATGTTTCACTCATTAAAAAAAAGAATAACTTATAAAACAAAAATAAAACAAATTATAATTTATAAAGACAGGAGACTTTCGAAGTGTTCCGGTGAGAAAAGGACTTGACAAACACATTGCTCTTCACTTGAATGATTGCACCCAAACTCTTCAAATCAAGTTCAACCCTTCTGATTAACATGCTTGGGAGGAAACTTTAGCGGACCTTTAACGACCTCGTAGCTTTTGTTCATCCCTAAGATTTTTAACTCAATATTCCCGGACAAATGCAACAACAAAGGGTGGACAGTTAGTCATTTCCTATACCAGTGGCGTTTTTTTGTCAAAGTCATCTAGAATCCACAAATCAAAACTACCGGGAAGAGCACGTGGTAAGGGCCTAACCCCGGCTACCCTCCCATTGAAGTTGATCAATGATGCATGTTTTATGACTGGCCAATATGTGTTGATAGAACCTATGCACTCACCTCTAACGTTAAAACGAAAAATAAACAATCTCTTCTCTTGTCTTCGGGTAGTCGACACACCGTAATACACCATCCCATTGATGCATATTCCATTTGTTACAACTGTATAACGCGGGATTTTTCTACCTTTGATGCTTCTCCATGAAAGATTTCCTCCTCCAATTGTTAAAACCATGTGCGCTCTTGACAAGGTTGGCCATACCAAGACGTGCTACACAATGCTTTGTATACATTACCAACAGGATCATATCCCAAGAACATATATATGTGCTCTCTTATACCACTAGAAGCTTTGATATCCGGCAATGTTATGACTTGTCTAGTGCTAGGGTTACATATCGTGAACCGACCTGGATCTGAAGGATGTGACAAACCAAGCAATCCATGGATGGAAGAGCAATGAACAAGGTCCACAGGGAAACCGGACAGTGTCATTTCGGGATAGGTATGCAAAGAAGTATAACGAATAGGGTTCTGCCGGCAACTGCGTATTGTCATTGGAAGATTGGTAACCAAAGAAGTAGTAGGTACCTCTGTTTCATTGTGTGAAGAAGATAAGAGGATTGCACGGTTCTCAGAAATACGAACACCGACTAGAAACCGTGAACGAGTTTGGGACATTAAGCAGAACGAATTGATGAATACTCGGTTTCGGATGACTGATAGCCATAACTTGGATACACATTGGAACCTCTTAAGAGATTTAGCCGGCAATCTCTTTAGAATCTCAATTGTTAGATCAAGAGGGATGGATATAAAGAGCTAAGTTGCTGATTGAGGCGCTACATACACCATCCTCACCTCTCATGTCACTCTCGTCTTGCTTTTATAAGAAATCTTGTCTCAACATTCCCCCGCTAATACTCCAGCCATTGATAAATCTAGGCTATCTAGTCAAAACAGAACCTAATGTGCATCACTTTTACGATAGTAAGTTTATTAAACATATATGTTTTTTTTTTCTTCTTACAAATCGAGAGAACAAATAAACACTTACCTCATAGAATCTACTTTTCCAATCGTGTATTGCAAAAGAAAAAGAACCAACCCTCTCTCCGGCTAACCCTAAGTCGAATATTATACGGCAAAAAAAGAGTGATAAAACGACGAGTCTAATTTAAAGAACAAACATGAGAGAGATTCACTCCTTTTTTTTTTAAGCCGGAATGTGTTTAACACTTAAACAAAAAATTATTTTAGATTATTATTTTTTTATTGCAGCTAAAACTTCATACAACTCATATCTTATTATATAAACCTTAGTTCTCAAAGTTAGTAACTCACCAGATCATGACACGTGTCAGTTTTAATGATCAAAGATCAAAGTTAAAAATTCACCAGATCATGACACATGTCAATTTTAGTTCTCAAAGTTAGTAACTCACCAGATCGTGACACGTGTCAGTTTTAACGATCAAAGATCAAAGTTAAAAATTCACCAGATCATGACACATGTCAATTTTAATGATTAAATATCAAACCAGATCGTGACACGTATTAGTTTTAACAATCAGAGATCAAAGTTAAAAACTGACCAGATCGTGACACATAAATTATATAATTTTGTAATTTTAAAGAAAAAGACCTTATACTTAATTCCTTGGCCTAATCTTAAAAAAAAAAATTTAATCCTAAATAATTTACAATAATTAAACTTATACAAAACAATTCGGCGTTATATTGAATTCCTTAGCCTAATCTTAAAAGAAAAAGAATTTAAATATAAAGATATGTATTCTCTCAGATCTTTGTTATATATAGAGAGGAATACGTCATTCCGATGTATCAAACTCAATTAGAATTTTCTAACATGAGCACTACAGATGGAAACCAAAACTGTGAAAATAACGAAAACTAAGCCAAGAAAAGGAATGGAACAATTTTGAATAATGATCAGATTGTTATGATGGGAAGGCGCTTACCGATGAACCTCATATGCGACTGAAACTAGCTACACTTCAGGCATGGGTCGACAAACTAAATCAATGCGTAAGTATAAACTCATATTCAGCTTCACATACATATTTTTTCATAATTGACTAATATTATTTAACAATATATAGGTACTCCAGCTTACAACTATGCAGCTTACAACGATGCAGCTTAAAACTGACAAGTGTCACGATCTGGTGAGTTACTAACTTTGAGAACTAAGGTTTATATAATAAGATTAATCAATAAATAGTGAATAAAAAATCTTAAAAAATAACATAAGTTATGTCAAAAGAATCATAATTTTTGAAACATAATAGGAAAAGCTAATTAAGAAAACAACATTATATCTACATAAAAATTACATGTTTATATCAAAAGCTTTAATCTTTGATTTTTTCTGATATAATTTTGCCGATATATTTTGGGTCTTTTATTTGTGCGGGTTCTTCAATGGAAGCTATCAGATGCAATGAAATGGAATCAAAGTATATAAAGCCCGCTAAATTAATCGAGGATAGAGACAGTGATGGAGGTTCCAAAAGTAATTCTACGGTTAGTAGCGTTATAAGTTTCAAAGATTAGTCGGTTAGAAATAAGTTGAGAACTTATGATTCGAAAATATTTGAGATGAGGTCATAGTTCTAAGTAGTTTTGGTACAATGCGATACTTCTGAGGAGTAAATAAGGCATCGATCCTTAACGTGATTATGACATATCATGTTTTGGATTGTTTATAAAAATTTTATTTTGTATATTTGAATTATCTAAGGCTTTATATATACCATCATGATTATAATATTCAAATTTTATTTTTATTATGTGATATTAACTTTCTTTCAATTTCTCAACTTTAATTGGGTTGGTCATAAAATCATTGTAATAGAGTATATAATTTTCACCAGTTGTTCATCTAAAATATCTTTGGAGTAAAAAAAGTTAATGGTTAAATAAATTATTTCACAATACAATTTTAGTAATTATAAGAACTATATTTATACCAAGCAACATAAATTATGTTTAATTTGTTTTTTTTTTTTTTTTTTTGAACTAAAAATTTTGTTTAATTTGTTTAAAATACATTTTATAGGTGGTGATAAAGAGCATATTTTAACAATAAAATAATTTAGGATTTAAGAGCATATTTTTAATGGTGAAACATAGAGTAAAATTGTATGTGATTACTAATTTATATGTTGCTTTGATGAATTCTTTTCATGTAAAATATTTTGTAATAAGTTGTGAAACGTTTTTAAAATTTGACAGTAGTAATATTTTTAATGATGAGTATTTGGCAAAAGTTTTGGTAGGGGTATAATTTAGCTTTAGATTATTGTAAAAATTGTTATAATATATTAAAAATATAAATAAATGTATGAAGGTAAATACAAATATGATTTTTATATAACTAAAATTATTTATATATTTACTTCAAGAAATAAATTTTTATATATTTTTAAAAAATTGTTTAGGATTTAGGATTTATTTTCTTCAACAATCTCAATACCTGCACATCGTGCGGCCCTTATCTAGTATAAATATAAGAGGGAGTGTTAATACATTTTAATTTAACACCATCATTAGTATACCTTTCCACAAATGATTAATGCATTATTTTAAAGTAAGGAATGAGCTTTCTTTGTCCTTAATTTGTCTATCAACACATGATCGAAAGGAAAAAAAATAAAAAAGAGAAAAATTGATGACCCGCTTAAAGATACATCATAAACATTAAACACGGGGATCTATTCTAAAACCGGTTGGCTTTTTTAACTAAAATATTTAATCTCGATTTTGCCCTTTTCAATTTCAGTTAACCTTCTCCGTAATGTTAAATTGAGTGGCAAATTAGGTAATAAAAGAGACAATGTTGGACATTTTGTCTAAAACGTACTCCGAAGAGATTAATAAATCTCCAAAATCAGTCCCTTTCTCTCGCTCTCTTGAAAATCTAAAAACCTCTTCTTGATCTCTCTCGTTCGTCCTCTTCTTCTTCTTCTTCATCACTCAGTCTCTTTCCCTTTCTCGCTCGCTCTCTTCGGAATTGCGTCTCTCGCTTTCTTCTTCTTCGCGCAAGAATAGATCTTTATTCATCTCGATCGTTCCTCCTTCTTCGCACAAGAACCAATCTTTCGTCTCACCAGTTCGGGATAATGGCTGAAGCAAGCAGCAGCACACGTGGTGATGATGGCGTCTACAGTACTACGAGTAGTATTAATTTTTTTGGTGAAACGAGGAGCATCCTCCTCCATAACGGGAATGGGGTTCAATCGCTTCTGTCAATATGTAAATTCTTGAACCCAATCGCGGATTTGTGGAGTTTTGCGTGTTTCTGATTTTCATTTGTTTTTGTTTTTTATTAGGCAATGCACTCATGCTCAGAGAAAAATTAGTTCTTGATAGCGACTTAACCACCGAATCGGAATTGGTCTTGTTTCTTAAAGAGAAACTAAAAGAACTCTGTCCTGAAACGATGAAAGATAGCCTCGATCATGCAGTTTCCACAACTCAGGATCTTGCCAAGTATAACCCAAAGCCAGTGTGGGATGGGATTGGCTCATTCAGGGAAAACACATGCTCTTCCATTTTTGATGTGTTACAGATTGCTTTGGTCCACGGATGGATCATTACTGATGATAAGGTATCCTTAACTTCCCTAAAGTTTGATTTTTTTATTTTATAGTTTTAAAACTCTGTTCTCATTCATATATTTGTCTCGGATTCCAGAACGTAGAACCCAAATCCTACGATGAGATAGAGGTTCCTGGTTCGTCTGATCTTGAAAACGCTATGGCCAGTGGAGATGTTACAGTCGATGGTTTCTCAACTTTGAAAGAAAAAATTGGGGAACATCAAATATGTGTAGTAGTACACAAAAACCAGCTTCACACTGCCATGAAGGTAGAATAGTGGTGTAGTATGTTGTTTTTTTTTTTTTTTTTTTAGTTCTGTTTATTACAACTTACTGTGTTCTTCTGGGATGTAGCATGAAGAAGAACTTTATCTTCTCATAATGGAAAAAGAGTTAAATAGCATGGGTAAGGTGTGGAAAAAGTTGATGAATGGTTCAATGGTAGGAGACGATCTTAAAGAGGAGGTAAGAGAGGGTATTGCTTTGGATGCCATCGGTGAGGCTTCCATCTACTGTACTTCCATGGAATTTAATTTCCTTGGGGAATATAGGACCATCTTACTCCACAACGGGGATGGACTAGACTCTCTGATATCAATATGTGAGTTCTGAGAACAATCACTTAGGTTAGGCTTTGGGGAAAGTTACTTATTGCTGACTTTATGTTTTTCTTTCTAGGTAATGCTCTCATCTTAAGAGAAAATATTATTCTTGAGGATCAGTTCACTGACGAGTGGGAATTGGTTCGGTTTCTAAATGAGAAAATACAAGAACTTTGCCCTAAAACGATGAAAAACAGCCTCCCTGATGCTATTTCCAGAGCTCAAGATCTTAGAGATTATCGTCCAAAACCACTGTGTAATAGGATTGACTCTTTTGGAGACAACAGCTGCTCTTTAATCTTTGATTGCCTACAGATACCTTTGTTCCATGGATGGATCGAAACTGATAAGGTATTATGACTTTGACTTTTTGTGCTTTAGATCAGTTTTCTAGTTTTTTTTAATCTGTGTACTCATTCACAATTTGCCTCTGTTTCCAGAACGTAGAGCCCAAATGCTGCAATGAAATAAATGCTTCTGGGTCTCCTGATCTTGAAACGATTATGCTGAACAAGGATGGTGATTTCACAGACTATGGTCTCTATTCTTTAAAAGAAAAAATTGGGAATCATCAAATATGTGTCTTAGTAAATAGTAACAAGTTCCACACTGCCATTAAGGTATAATACTGGTGTACTATTATGTTGTTTTTCGTTTTGTTTTAGGGATGTTTATTACTGACTTAGTTTGTGTTTTTTTGAATGCAGCATAATGACGAGCTTTATCTTCTCATCGTGGACAAATATATACAAAGCTCCGCTAAGGTGTGGGAAAAGGTGAATGGTGGCATTGTAGGAGAGGATTTTATACAGTCAAGCGAGAGTGATTTGTATGAGGAGAGATACGATACTGGAGTTGGACTTACAGAAGAAGCAGCAGAAGAACATTATGGTTTCGAAGGCTCAATGGAGGGTAGTTATTCTCAGTACCAGGATGATGTTGGTGACGATTCTGGAGACTCCATGGAGACGCATGTTGGTGGTAGATACTCACCCACTTCTGTGCTCGATTTTGGCAGTTCTGACTCCACCTCTGACTCCACATCTGACTCCACATCTGACTAATGCAAATATGGTATGAGTTTCTTACTTAAACTTCTATAAGGGTTCTTGTAGCTCGTTGTTTTGTGCTTAATGGGGGTTTCGAATTTAGGTTTCTGCTGGTTGAGATTCAATAGGGTCAATTTAATTCTTTCGAAAGATATAATCGAATAGTTGAGTTTTCCCATGATTTTCGGATTAGGTTAGATCTGTTGTTTAACTCGTTGGGAGTGTCAGGGACTTAAAACAGGATTGAGCGGATAGTTAGGCTAATTGTTATTTAAATAGCATCACGTGGAACCAAGTAGTTTGCACTGAGATAAGGTGTGTAAGCATATACCAAGGCAGTGAATCCTGAATCCTAATGTTCAACATCTCATCACATGAAGCATATACATGTTATGTGCTTCCAAATTTATACATGTTATTTCTGGATTGAAACTATAAAATTATCTATATATACATGTTATTTCTGGATTGAAACACTAAGGAATAGCTTGCAGTTGATTTAGGAATTTTTAGATAATCAGATATCAAAATACGTAATGTGATGCATAGAGATATGCTCATTGCTCAATATGGTTTTGCAGCTGCATGGTGTGGTTTGAGCTGCTGCTGTTAGACATATCAATATGGTTTATGTTGTTAAGCTCTGATTGACATGAGAAGGTCTATTATGTTGTTAATCTCTTTGGCATGTTATTTTGTTTTGATTGTTCCTTAAAGATAAATCACAAAATGGTTAAATATTATGCAGGGAGCAAGTGAAATCAGGGAGTTGCAGGCGTTCAACAGGAGCTCCATATTTTCTCAATGTCTTGTAGATAAACATATGTTGCTTTTTTTGGGACTCGTTAATCTGGAAATCGAAGTGTATATCCCTTAGGAAAACAAAGTGTATCAGCATTTTACATTTTTTTCTATCCAATTCTTGCCATGGATTAAAGAATTTAGTTAAACAAAGTGTATACAGCATTTTTGATTCTGTCAATTACATTCGCCGGCGGTTATGTCAATTGCATTATATATATCTTGTTATATTATATAATAAGAGAAGGTTTGTTTCTAACTTTGGCTAATAATGTGACATTTGGCACTTTACTTTTGTGACACATGTCATTTTCATTAATTTTAAATTTAACATTTTTTTTTATTTTATTTTATTTGTATGTGGTGTATAGATTGTTAAAAATAAAATGTTGTATAGTTTGTTTTTTGATTTTTTCCAACATTGTAACAAAAATATACACCATATAACCTTATAAAAATAATGATCAACCCAACTAAAAATTATAAACAAATTGAAACTAAATAATAATAGAAAACAGTTTCATACTTTTAAAGTAAAAACTGAAACCAAATTAATTTATGATAGACTAATTGTATTATGTATATAAATCACATTGTATTCAATAATCATATATAATGTATTAAAGATACAACTTAACTTTGTATTTAATAGTATCCTATAAGTTACAGTTTGACTGTCTTTAAAACATATGTACTAAAAAAAAAAGAAAAAAAGATTGGTATCATGACATAATTGTTTTATCTCCCCCATGAAATAACAGAAAAAAATAGTCTCAAAATTTTATTTATTTTTTAATTGTATATTTATTTTTAAATGATTAGAAATAGAGACAATGTATAGAAGAAATAAATATGTACATTAAATTTGACACATTATTATTTTCATGAATTTTAATAAAAAAATTAGTCAGACTTAGAATAAGATATTTGTTTTGTGATATCTTTTTAATAAATTATTTTAAAATTTACTTGTCATATTATAAAATTATTTGTTGTTAACTATTACTCTTAGATATGAAAATAAAATTAATATATAGGACAACATAATTTATCTATCAAAGTAATTAAGTAAGATCTTACACTTTTTTCTTACAATACTTAGCAGTTTTTTTTTTCAAACAAAAAAAACAAACTATAAATAATGATATATCATGGTTTTTAGGTGTTTTAGCCATGATATAAGTCTTAATTATAGAGTCTTTTTAGTATGGGAGAATTACTAGTTTGACCCAAATTGAACAGTTAATTGCTAGATTAGCTCCTAAAATTTGAGGGTCAGTTTGGTTAGTTTCATACCGAAAATACCCTTTTTTGCTTTGTTAGGAAAAAAAAGTCAATATTACCCTTGGTAAAAAATTCCTGCAATTTCGTTTTTATTTCTTTATTTTTATAAAAGTCTGCCATACATGTAATGGCAGATTAATTTGTAAGTGGCAGATTTATTGTCGATGGCAGTTTTTTTTTGGCAGACTTATTTTAGATGGCAGATTAATTTGCAGAATTTGACGGCAGATTTGTTTTCTATGGCAGATTTATTTGAAGTGTGTAACGACAGATTTTTTGTAGATAGCAGATTTTCTTAACGCGACAGACTTATTTATAAAGTCATGACAGATTTTCATTGTTTTAGTCAAATTTCTAGGAATTTTGTGGCAGATTTTTTATGATTGTTGTAACAGTTTTATTTTTCACTTAAAAAATCTGTCACATTGCGACAGATTTATAAACGTAAAAATAATTGCTAGTTTGACATCTAGTGGTGACAGATTTTTTTTTAGTTATGACTGATTTTTGGATTGAAGGAAAAATCTGCTGTTTGATAACAGATTTTCGAAAGTCTTTTTAAAATTGCTATATTGACCCACATGCACAATATACGTTATGGCAGATTTTCTTATGTTATGACAGTTTTTTTTCCTAATAAAAAAATCTGCTGCTTTATAACAGATTTATTATATATGAATACAATGATAACAGATTTGTTTTTTGTTGATATAGTGACAGCAGATTTGTTATCTGTAATGACAAATCTATTATTTCGAGTTTGATAGCAGATTTTTTTATAACAGATTTTTTACAGAGTAATGACCTTATTTCGAGTTTGATAAGAGACTCTTTGAGTTCCTTAAGTGTCAAGGAGCTTAGACAGGTTGAGAATCGCCTTGAGAAAGCTATGTCCAGGATCAGGTCCAAGAAGGTAGACTCTCTTATACATAACCTTATTCTGTGATCAGTATCCTGAATGGTCTATATACATATTCTACATCTGCTTTGTGTTTCTTGCGAGATACAGCATGAGTTAGCTTCTAGCTAAAATCGAAAACATGCAGAAAAGAGTAAGTAAAGCTCAGCTCAATAGGGTTTTGCTGTAAATTTTATATTGTGAATCTTTATATATATATGGTTATATTAATTATGCAGGAGATTGAGCTTGATAATGAGAATATCTATCTACGAACTAAGGTAAGAACATAGTTAACATAATGTGTTCGTTAATACCACAGACATATCAAATCAGTCACATGTCTAACTAATTAGTATGTTTCTTAACAGGTAGCAGAAGTGGAGAGGTTTCAACAACACCATCATCAAATGGTCAGTAGCTCAGAGATTAACGCAATCGAGGCGTTAGCTGCCTCACGCAATTACTTTGCTTATAGCATTATGACTGCTGGTTCTGGATCTGGTAATGGAGGTTCTTACTCTGATCCTGACAAGAAAATTCTTCATCTCGGATAATCTCGTGGGCGTGAAAAGAATCGAGGTGCAAATTACATTTTATAAAAGCTCTGCGCATTCTGAGGATCCTTTACTCAGTTTCTATCTCTACATAAATTATGTTTTGGTTTATAATAATTCAATGTACAATGAAGGTATTGATCCTTCAAGACTCATTTGGAAATTGTGTTGTGTGATGGTTAAGGCAATACTCTGGTTTTTAATGTTTCATTATGGTATCTTATTTAGTGATTCATATGATCATACAACAGAGCATGTACATATGATTTTATAGAACAGAACATTAAGAGATGTGATTAAAGAACAGTGCACTTCTTGTTGAGTTCGGTGCGTAAAGAAGCAGTCTCTCTCTCAGCTTTGTTAAGTTGTTCTCTAAGCCTCCTGATCTCATCAGTAGATAGTTTCTGAATTTCATGCATCTTTTTCTCGGTTTCCTCTCTTGCTTCTTGTGCCTTAGCTAATTGTTCCTTACATCCCTCAATGACTCCTTCAGCTGATTAGAGATCAAACCAAAGACAACAAAACCAACTTGTAATAACGATATATTCATATAAACATTACATATAAACCAACGAATGAACCTGAATGTACCTTCTCCTTTATCCCCTCGAGCATTTCGTTATGTGATTTCTCTACGTATGTGCAGAACTCAGTTTTTTACTACGCCGGCGTCTGTATTTGGATGGAGCAGTGAACACCGGTGATTACAGCTCTTAATCGCCGGCGGAAGATGACGGCAGATCGGGTTTTTATGGGGACTGTAAAACCTCTTCTTCGTTCTTTCTTCTTCGCCGGCGGACAACACAAAGTTTTCTGTTGTTTAAAAAAAAATGTCGGGTTTGGGATGTTTTGTTTTGTATCGAATTTTTTTGGTTTTATTATTTTTTATTTCCTATTACAATTTTAATTGGGCTTTTGGTAATTTTGACAGTAAATTGTGTCATTCTAGTTTTTCCCAAACGGACGGTGTCAATCCAGCAATATTTTTGTAAAATTATGTCAATCTGGTCCATTTTCACTTTTGGTATTTTTAGAGTCTTTTTGAGTCTTTATAGGATTTAGCATGAATGAGAGCTTAATGGAGCTAAATATGAGGATTTGAAGCTTAATCAAGCATTGAGGCAGTTGGGAGACGAATTTAGAAGAGTGCATCGATCGACACAGTATGTGCATCGATCGATGCTAGGCCAAAGTCAGAATTGGAAGTTTTCCCACAAGTTTTGAAGATTTACAAATCTGCCCCAAAGTCTTCCATATTTGCATCATTAGTCCCTGGACGTTTTTAGGAGTATAAATAGGATTTTTTGGGTCATTGTTTAGACCTAAGCTTTATTTTTCCCTGCAACTTTTGAGAGCAAAACCCTGTGAGATTTTAGAGAGTTTTTGGAGAGAAGAATCAAGACTCCTTCAGAGAAGATTCAGAACTCCTTTTCTTCTACCTTTAATTTCTTAATGCAATCTATTTTATTCATGATTTGTGTTCTTGCAATTATGTCTGAGTAGATCTGCTAGTTAGGTTTAGGGTTTCTCATTAGGGATTTCATGGATTGTTAGATCTGTTAATTTAGGATTCATTATCTTTCTTGTTCTTTACCATAGGTTGTTTTTAATGCTAGATCTTTGATTAGTCATCTGGATTTAGATCTTAGGATTATTGATTGATATGAGAATATAATTGATTTTCCTGATAAAACCTTTGGTGAGCAAAATTACTTTTTGCAAAGAGATTTGAATTAGTGATTTTGTGAAATTATCTAACTTGATTTTAAAGCTGATTTATTACGTAGAATTTTGCAAAGAGATTTGGATTTTCTGGTTTTAAATTTAGATAATATTTGCAGTGAGAACTGATTTATTTTATAATTGTGTTTAGAGTTCAAGAACGGTGCTTAATTGTTGAATCCTACTTGCTTAATTAATTGATCTGATTTTCCATGATTTCCTGAGAATTTCCCTAGGCCTAGCGTTTATTCCTATTGATTTTACAACACTTTTATATTCTGTTTTGCATTGTTTTTAATTTTAATATTTTGATTTAGCATAATTAAAAGATTATTAAATCTATTGTGTGAATCTAGAGTTCTTGTGGATTCGATCCCTAAATACTACAATTGACCTCTTAATTTGAGAGAGTAGCTCTAGGGTAAATTTGAGCATATCAAATAAATTAATTTCTCTTAATTATTTAACGAATATACCAAATCTAATTAACTTTGCTGTAACTAATTGTCCTATTATTATATGATAGACTAATTTAAAAAACTCACATTATTCATATATTAAAAATTCACATTATATTAAATAATTATATATATTGTATTAGAGACATAACTCAAATTTGTATTTAATAGTAATTTATAAGTTACAGTTTGATTGTGTTTAAAACATATGTACTAAAAAAACATAATGGTATCATAACATAATTGCTCTTATCACCCTACAATATAACAGAAAACAATAATTTCAAAACTCAATTTATTTTAAATTATACTATTTATTTTTAAAGGATTAGAAATAGAGACAACATATAGAAAATAAAAATATTTTTAATTTAACACACTTTTCTTTTAAAGAATTTTTATAAAAACTGGTTAAACTTATAGTATAAGATATTTGTTTTGTGATATCTTTTTAATAAACTATTTTAAAATTGACTTATCATATATAAAATTATTTTATGTTAACTATTAATTTTAGATGATGACAATAAAATTAATATATAGGACAACTTAAAATTATTTATGAAAATAATTAAGTAAAATCTTACGCTTACTTTTCTAGACTACTTATCAGTTTTTTATTTTCAAAAACAAAATAAAAGAAAAAAAATATATAAAAATATAATTTATCTTAAGTATTTTAAAAAGTAACATATTTAATTGATTTTGCTATAAGTAATTGTCTTATTACTATAGTAAGTTAGTAACATACTGTTTAAATAATTTCAACAATACATTGTAATAAAAAATATTTATTAATATGTACTTTGACTTTCTTCTTTTTCATCACCCTTCTATGAAACACTATATAACATATATAAATTATAAAATTGTAGTTGAACCGTATTATTATGAATATTATTTTTTAAAGACATGTATTAACAATTAGATGTGTACGTTTTATATATAGTTGAATAACTATTTCATTTTATATTTCAAGTTAATAATACATACATAAACCACGCATCGCGTGGGCTACTTTCTAATATATATATATATATATATATATATATATATATATATATGTATTGTAATTCCTTTAAACGGCGTCTTCTGGCTTCCACACTCATCAGCTTCCCACTTCGCTTCATGTTTTTTTCCACCACCGATGTCTTTACCCTGTTCTTTGTTTCAACATCATTGATTGCAATTTTGATAGAGCTTAGGTCAAAAGAAAGATCCTCACCTTCATTAGTCCCTCTCGCTGTTCCGACGGTGTCACTACTCTTTTCTTCCTGGTTTCAAAACTATTACTCTGTCTCTCCTCTAGGTCTTTGGTTGATAAGACTTAATGATGTGAGTATGTGAAGGAGGCTACGGCATATATATATATATATATGGAAACTAGCAATTGACTCGCCCTACGCGCAGGCCGCAGGAGTTAGATGAAGGTGTATTTCGGGTTTTTTGTGTATATTATTTTTTAGTTACGTAAATACATTTTTATGTCTGTTTTTGTATTTGATTTGGGTGTTTATGTTGTTTGTTGCACATTTTTTTTTAAAATAGGTTTGCTAGTAAGTATAATTTAGTGTGTTTCTTACTTTTCAAAATTTGAGATCATTTTCTTTGTGTTTTTAAATATTTTTTTTAAATAATTATGATGAGAAGTTAACATTGTGTACTTAAAGTTGTTGTTTTGCTGTAGTTGTTAGTTGTGATTAATGTATTATTTTTTGTCATTTTGTCATTGTCTAGTATTTGGCAGGAGTTTTATTAGGGTGTGATATGTATTTTTCTGGTAGATATTTATAAAGTGTTTTGTTATTTTCTCTTTATATCTTGGTTGCTATTTTTTGGTGGTTTTTTTTAATTGGTCATTTTGGCTTTCTTGCTTGTTTTTCTTGTTTTTCAACTTGTTTTTTTAAGGATTTTGTAAGATTTGATTATTTTAGAATTTTGTAAGATTTAGGAGATGTTTAGGAGATTTGATTGTGTTTTAGATTTATTCTTATTTTTCTTTTTAGAGAATGAAATATGATTCTATGAGATTCTATGAGATTTTATTAGTAAACTTTATGTGATTTTAAAATATTTTGTTATAGATTTTTATTAATCGCTTATTTGTGAAAGAACAGTCTATCTAGACCAGAATAAAAACAAAAACAAAAACAGAGTATGTGTTATAATATATCCTAGAAACCAAAGAAACTTATATGAGTTATGATATATCCTAGATCTTAACAAGTATTATTATTAACTATGAACATGTTGCTCTAAGAAACAAAAACAAACAGCTCGTTGGCGGAGATCAACAAAAAACGTGATACTAACTATGAACATGTTGCTCTAATTGAATTTCATGATACAAACGTTGAAAGTAAATTAGTGGTCAGTTTTTTAAAATACTCATCTTGACGGAGATGAACCTTGTATGAAGATAATTGTGCAGAGAGAAGAAAGCTGGTGATCGATGTATACCATATATATAAATTATTGTATGAAGCTCTCTTGTTTTTGGTTAGAGGATCTTTTTAATGAAATCCTTCAAAATTCTATCTTAAAGGGTATGATTTTGAGAGAATTATTTTTCAACTAAAAAGGAAAAAAAAAGTCTCCTAGAATTATTCAAAGTAGCATTCTAAAAAAAGTTGTGATATTTTGAATAACAAGAGATTTGAAGTTGGTTTTATAAACTATTAATTGAATAACGATAGATTCTGAATTATTTTAAAGGATTTTATATAAATCTTAGTTGAATAACATAAGATTTCATGAGAGTTTTTCAAATCCTCAATTGAATAACAAAGGATTTTAAGAATACTTTAAAATCCTTTAGAATGTTAAGTTCAATACCCCCCTCTAAGTATAATCTACTGTTTAGTTTTACATTTTTATATTATATTAGTTATGTTTATTTTAAAATTTGGTTTTGTTTTTCAGTTATTTAAATTGCATATATGTAGATTATATATGATGTATAAGTTCATTTTTGGTGTAATCGTTTTTTTGCATTGTTTTTTTTTCATGTTATCTGTTTATTTATTTATTTGTGATTGTGTTACAAAGTTTGTAAGTTAGTAATATTTTATAAGGTTTTTAATTTACTTACATTCGGGTGTTTATATATATATATATATATATATATATATATTCTTACATTGATTGGGCCTACACATCCGTTCAAGCCTTTAAAGTAGTGGTGTTTTGGGTCTAGATTGGGTTGTATTGATTTGAAGATGTATTGGTCCTTTTGGGAAATAGCCCTTGTATTGTAGTTGTGTTTTTTCATCTTTGTCGTATACTGATTGTTGGACGGAATGGTGTGTATCAATATTTCGATATAAAGGGTAGTAGTAGGCTTGTAGATCTTATTTTAATGGGTGTTCTTCTTTTTTTTTTTTTTGGTCAAACACTTCATTTTCATTAAGATAAAGAGTCTTAACCTCTAGCAAGAGAGGAAATACATCCAAAGCAAAGGAAATAAAGGCAACAGATGCCAAAAAAACACCATCAAAGGGTGGTTAAACAAAAGATAGATAAGATACAAATCATAGGAAGAGAACATAAGAGACCAACAAAAGAGTACACTCTCAACAGTTTCTTGATAGATCGCATCTATGATAACCGGAAGGGCTACAAACTCTATGACATAGATAGAGGGGACCATTAGCCGGGAGGAGGAACCTTGCAATACCGACAAGTCTTGATCATCCAAACCACTCCAAACAAGAGGGAAATTTGGGAAGAGAGAGAGCAACTGAGGCTCTGCCAAGGAACCATCAAACCAAGAGCATCCAAATAAGCAAACCTCTTTAGCTTGAAAGTATTTGCTGAAGCCACAAGGAGGAAGCAAAGCCTCCAATGACACTAACATTAAACAGTCAGCAAAAGCTGAACGAGAACAGTCTTGAACAACAACCCCCGCTTCTGCTTCAAGCAGAACAGTTAACACAATGCTCCCTGTAACACTACCACTAGCAAAGAGTGAAGAGTATGGGAGGATAAAAGGCTCCATAAAGGAGAGATGAGAGCTACAAGAGCCCCGATGAACCAGGCGAACTGGTCGGTTGTCTAGACTCAAAGAACTTTGTCCAGGCTGCCACAAGGCAAGTTTGAACCAAGCCAAATCGAGATAGAATCCGCATACTGCGGTAAATGATCGCATCAAAGCAATAAGAGTGCTGCAAGAGAACACTAAAGTAGATACAACATTATCTAAGCCCATAACTTCATCCCAATTCCACAAAAACAGAGCCACAAACTCAACCAACATCCAATACCTTCCCATCTTAGAAGAAGATTTAGAGGGCAAAGAGTTAGCGCATACCTGAGGGAACATCTGGTGAGGTAAGATGGGGGCGTCGGCCGGCGACGGAAGACAAGGTGCGGAGGAGGGAGGAACGGCGAACGAGTCAAACACTCTGAAAGAAGAGGGACTCAGCGGCTGGGCAAGAGAATCACTAAAGGAGAAGCAGATCTGAAAGTCAGGTGGATCCAGTGGTTCAGGTGGAGTCGGCGGAGACGGAGGCTCCGGCGGTGGTGCACGAGGGGGCCTCATAACGAGGAAAGCGACCGAAGACATCGGTAAGTGACGAGAGTGGCTCGAATTCGACAGAAACAGGAAAGTCATCGGAAGAGGAGATCCACCAGAGAGAGATCCCACCTTAGCCAAAGCGAACAGATCAGGGGAGGAGATTACCGGAGAAAAATCGGTGGTGGAAGAAGCTCATTTTGCGGAAGGAAACGGCTCCTTGGGTTTCGTGCCTGAGAGAAAACTAGGGCTAGTAATCTGAAGATAGATTTGGGTGTTCTTATTTTTAAAGCATTCATTGTGTCTATATAGAAAACTTTAATTTTTTTGGCGCTTTTGGGAAGGTTTTGTCTTGGCTTCGCATCGGTGGTGGATAATTGGTGCTCCACTAGTTAGTTCGTTGACCGTTTGTGTTAATTGGTTAGTTGTATTTAGGATTGTTTTGTTTATTGTTTATTTTTTTATATAAATTTGGTTTTTCTTTTTATGACGGGGCTCGTTGGTTTGGTTTGTTTGTTATTTATTAGTGTTTTTCAGTTTTAAATGGTTTTTTTTTGGATTAAGTATAATCTATTGAATAGTTTGGTTTTAATTTTCTCTGAGATTGAGTTTGTTTACAAAAATCTGTTGTGTTTAGGTTTATTCTTATCTGATTTTTTTTTGTTTGTATAGTATAAGTTGATGTGTGGCTATAGACGTTAATGCTGAATATTTTAATATTTTGTCATACGTTTTTTGGATTGTTTATTGCATTATCCGATATGTTGTTGTTATCTGTCGTAAGTTTATTTTGGCAATTAATTGTGTGAGGATTGTTTGTGAATGACTGAATGGTTAGTGATTGTGTTATTTGGATATGGTTTTAAATGCAATTTCTATCGGTTGGGATAAGGGTTGGACTTATATATTTATATATATACATATATCTTAATTGTTTATTTTATTTTAGAATTTTTCTAATTGATTTGTTAAATATATATCATTTCAGTACATAATATAGTTGTTACTGCAACAATCAATGAAAACACGGGCACTACACTACACTACACAATGTTTTAGAGACCATGATATTGTAATGATTTCGTTGGAGTAATGTTTGTTATAATTATACATAGTAAGTGAGTGAGTGAGTGAGAGTTGGTGTATTTATAATTTATTATTGAGTAAGATTTGGGTGGATACGGTGGTAATTATGTTTGATAACGATTGAGCTCTTATTCCTTGCAAGCCTTAAACTCTTGGGCTCTATTGGGGCAAAACTAAAATTAAACAAAGTGGTAAAGGATTAATAATGATAGAAAATAGCACCTGGCTTGAAATTGGTTGTTTTCTTCTTTATCTTAGATCTCGTCCGGAACTGTTAACAGACAACTAATGTTTCCGACTACAGAACTGTATGTCAGTATCAAACTTCCAACTCTTATTTGGACGCTCCTATTACGTTTTCAATAATCCATAGTATAGATCGTGATCCCCTCAAGATTTGACGTGCTTTTGGCTGCTTTCGTCTTTGCTTCCAGTCCCTAGAGGGAATTGGTGAATTGATCCATAGTATAGATCGTGATCCCCTCAAGATTTGACGTGCTTTTGGCTGCTTTCGTCTTTGCTTCCAGTCCCTAGAGGGAATTGGTGAATTGAAGTGCTGCATATTATATATATTAATGTGATGTGTTCCTTTGAGTGTCAAATTTATTAATCGAGACGTTGTTGAAGTTAACTGTATTCTAGTAGCCAGTAGGTAAATAAAAATAATAATACTTAAATCCATGCATTAATCCGGTCATATATATTAGGATTATGTAAGTTAATGGTTTAGCATTATAAAATTAACTAAAACTGTGATTCCAAAAAGTTCACATCGTTCAGAAATGTTTCAGGTGGCGTGGCTCCTGCGACTCCGCCCACGTCTTTTATGTTTCCCAATTCATGCAGATGATCGCTTATCTTTCTTCTCCGGAGCTCAAAGACCTTCAAGCCTCTCGCATATCTCGATCTCAAAGGAGGCAAAGGGTACTCACACATCTAGCTCATTTCACATTTGCTTCTCTACTGAAATCGGATCCGTAATTTTGAAATTACGGTCTTGAAACCAGTGATTGTGGTCTTGTCTTGAAATTACGGTACCGCGGGTGAATATCTAGTTTTGCTAGAAAACTGAATAGTTTAATTCAGTTGTCATGTTGTTGCTTCAGGTTGTGTCAAAGAGGAGTTTCAGATGTTATGCTTACAGAATCTGGAATACATGATCAAAGTTACTTTTTTTTTTATGAAACATGATGAACAGAGAATGAAGGTGGAGAGAGACGTTTGAAGTGGCAGAGAGGAAGACGGCGCCGTAAAAATTAGTGGAAAATAATTTGTTTTAGGATAACTAAAACATGTGTTAATAATAATTTGGGTCTTTAAAGTGATGTGGCCCAAAAGATTATAACATGTTTAGTGGGTAAATTAGAAAAAAATTGGCCTAATTAAAAAGAAGAAGTTACTGTGTGACAGCAGCATGAGTGATTAAAGGTATCTTTATATATATATAGATATTGAGGAGCTTTTTTTATAAAAAGAATGTGACCCAATAGAGAGACTACATTATTCGATCCGATTCACTTAAGTCATAGGATTGAGTGATTGACTCATGCAGTCTCCTTCGGAAAAAATTGAAAATAAATTTTTTAGTAAGTAAAGGGGATTATAAAACCGATCTAGTTGAATTACCCGATTTTTACATATCTAAAACGAATTTGTCTATACATTTGATAACTGTTTTACATTTCAGTGACAACTTTTAAAATTACACATTTGAATTAATTAACAGAAAAATATTTGTTCACATTTGGAGAGGTCAGTTATTTTGTGCCACTTCTCTACATAATCTTTTACAGATGTGATCCTAAACAATTTTCTATATTGTGTGGCCTAAAGCAAAAACTTTGGCTGCTTTATGAGTGGGCTGGACCTGCAAGTAACACGTTTGGAGATTTCAGTTATTTTGTGTCACTTCTTTAACCGATGTAAAAATATTAGAATAGAACGATTATTAACATCATTTGACTAACCGACATAATATTTTTTCTTTTCTTTTAGAAGCTTTTTCAATTTTGTTAATGGATCTAAATTTTCGAGAAAATGAAAAAGGTCCAAAAAGCCCTAATCATGAAACTACAAAACCAACAAAACAGAATCGAGTTTCTAAATTAATTAAATTCTTAACCATCTCTTCTTCAAACATTCTTTTTTTTTTTTTTTTTTTTTTTTTTCTTTTTAAAAAAAAAATTAAAATACTTTTATTATCAAAATCATGGGGGTTTTTGTTTTTACGCATTTCTAACTCGATTAAAACCATTCATCAGTTTCAGCACATCCTCAATCATTCATCGATTTTATCAATTTTGATTTGAAAAATTTTCTACATCTCCAAAAAGGTTCGTAAGATTTGACTGTCTTAAAAGTGTTTTTGTGTTATTGACGAGTCATGTCGATTCTAACAATTTTATTGTAGGATAAGAGATTCGTGAAATAATTTAGGATCAATTTTTCAGCCGCGGTGAGGTGAATCTCAAATTCTGAAAAATTCAAAGTATCATTCACTTGTTTACTTTTAGTTTGAGTGTTGAGCTTTGTTTTTGTTCGATTTAAGAAAAATATGAGTCAGAATGTTGACTCATGTTCATGTTTTGCTTGACTTGCTTCTTGCTTGAGTAGAATCTTTGATTTCGGTTGAAAATCACAAAAATTGATCGTGGATCATTGGGTGGTTAACACATTTGGTCGATCATTGGCTGGTTAACACGTTTGGATGATTTTGGTAGTAAACTTCTCTTGTTTAATACACTCCGGAAAGGCTGAAGAATATGAGCTTTATGTGTTAGCTTCTCAAGCAAGAATGGTTTACTATGTGAAAGATGGTTTGTGGTTAGGCTCACTAAGTAATGATCTTAATATACTACCCAATACCCATTAACTCTTGAGGAAACATTTGATGCGAGACCAGGACTGATTCCAGAAGATCAATGGAAAGAATTTGTGGAAATATTGTAATTCACTGATAAAGCTATGGTAAAACTTGAATAACACAGCTTACTACTACTTTGTATATACATCACACATAAAAACTATTATGTATTGTATTGAAGAAACTCTCCTTTTATTATCTGATACATTTGATATCATAGAAGCAGCTAGATCATAACCAAATCTCCTTAGAAGTCACATGCGACTGTTTCCTCACAAACAACATAATCCGGACTATTATGTTTTCAAAGTATATAAGCAATGAACTATTTTATTTGCATGTGTTCTTCTCTTGCTCCACACGTGATGCTTCTTCTTTACAATTCAATCTTATATACACCTGATGAGGCTTATCAATACCCCTCCATCGAAATGAAGCTTTCCCTCAAGCGCTAGAGTAGCAATCTGCTTCTGCAATTCTCTGACCACCTCCTAATTTTTCACATTATACAACCCTTTCAAACGAACCAATGCCTCCAACACACCCTTATCATTGTAACGGTTGTCTTATACTTCCTCTGATTCGATTGACAACTCCTTAGAATCAGTAAATAAATCTGGCATAGGAATGACCTGATGATGTGCTCCCAAGACCTTCTTAATCTGAGATACATGAAAGACTAAATGTATTTTTGAGCCATCTGGTAATTTCATTCTGTAAGTCGCTTTCCCAATCCTCTCCTTAGTTTCATAGTGATAGACTCCTGGTAAGGAATCAGCTTCCCAAGAACACACTCGCAAGGTCTTGAAGATGATCGATCAAATGATGATGGTTAATGTGTCGAAGATGCAAAGACAAGATCGACGAAGAAGATGAAGGGGTGAAAAATGCAGCGGATCGAAGAAGATGAATGGGATGAAATGATGCAGCGGATAAAAAGGGGATCGATATGAACTTCTAAGAGAGATGGAAATCTCTTAGACTTCAGGCTCGAATTCAACTTAGATATGACACACTAAGAAGAAGACAAGTTGAGAAGATATTACACACCTCTCAGATCAAACAAATAGAAAGAAGTTTTTGATTAAGATGTTTGATAAGAAATAAAAGAGAGATACATAGTATTTTTATAGTAGAAGGGGGGAAGAAAGAGAGAAGAGAAAACCCTAGACAATCTTGAAAGAGCTTTAACCAAAGTCAAGCTAATTCAAAAATGTCTAGGAAATGACATAACAATAAATACATAGTTAGAAAGAGAAAGAGATAGAAAATGGGCCAAGGCTTTTGTAGGGAACTTTGGTCCACGACTTGGGCTGGCAAAGGGGATATAAAGATGTTACTTAGGCCTCGTTAAAAACCTTGTCAAGAAAACTCAATGGGACAAAACTTGACCAAGAGAAAAAGAGCACTAATGCAACACTTTACCCTTTACCGAGCACCATGAGCTGTGATCATTGTGCAAGTGGTTTGAGCCACGTCGTCTATCTTCTTGTCCAGCTCCTTGATTAGTCCATTGACAGCTTGGTTGAACCTCTTCGACTTTGACCTTGTAAGAGGACCCGCCGGAACGATCAGTGCTTCCTCCTTTGCTTCCGCTGGTACAAGCTGTTCCTCTAATGCCTCCTCAGGTTCAAGCTGCTCCTCCATTGCTTCCTCAGGTTCGAGCTTCTCCTCCAATGCTTCCTCAGGTTCGAGTTGCTCCTCATGTCCATGTTCTTTGGTTGAGCTGGCCATGGTTTGATCATCAGGTTCGTGCGGTTTGATTGAGCTGGACATGGTTTCATCATTCTCTCCCACTTGAAAAGGATTTGACCTCAAATCTGAATTGTCTGCAAAATATGGAAGAAGATTAGTAACATTGAAACTGCCATTCACTTTGTACTTACCTTGGAGGTCGAGTTGGTAAGCATTGTTGTTGATCCTTTTGAGAACTTTGAATGGCCCATCAATTCTTCGCATTAGTTTGGACTCCTTTTCAGCTGGAAATTGTTTACTCCTCAAGTGTACCATTAGTTGTTCTCCAACCTCAAAGATCATCCTAAAACAACCATTGGATTTAAGATCATGCATCAAAAGATCTCCTATCCCAGTTCTCGCAAAGATTTTGGACGAAAGAATTGCTAAATCTGGAGGCTTCTCTTTTGTACCTGCAAAGTTGGCAATACCTTTGGCAAAGATCAAGTGTGTCATTATAGTCATGGTAAAAATCTGAGCTTGGTACAAATCACTATCCTTGTTTTGTTTTGAATTTTCTTTAAATAAACCTAACCCTTTCCCATGATTTTCTTAATGTAACAGAATGATAATCAAAGATCTAGAATCATGAGAAAAAGAATGGGTTAAGGAATTACTTAGCTAGATAATGCCTTGGATATAATTGATGCTCATCATGGTTAATGGAAGTGGATATGGGGGTTCTTTTTGGATTGGTATGAAGCTTCTAACATCTTGGTGTTCATCTTGATCCAAATCAGGTGGTTTGAATCGTTTATCTCCCACTTTCTTTTCAGTTTTGATTATGCGCTTCTTGACCACTCTAAAATCTGTATTTCGCTCTTTTGACAAAGACAAGCGAATCATATCTGTGTGATCTTGGATAAGAGAATACTTGAGAATAAAAATACTTATCTTATGACAGTTTGGTATGAGCACAAGTGTTGCATCAGGTGGTTTATTTTTGAGCGTTGAGTAAGCTTTCACTACTTTTCCATGCTCCGCAAGATCTCCTACTTCAAAAGGAAACAGTTTAGGCACATAGGATAAGATCAAACAGATATTCATGTAGTTGTTATCAAAATAGAGTTTTAGAATGGAGCATCCTTTGGTGATCATAATTATTTTTCTGAAATACTTCCAGCTTCTAACTCCAAAATGATAAATCATTTGTTGGCATATATCTGGTGGTTTCTCCTTGATTTGAACATAACATCTTTCTTCTCCAAAGTAATTTTGCTTCTTCATGTAACCTGTTCCTTTCTTAGCAATCATGGGAAAGAACAAGTGCATTATACTTGAAAATAGAGAAATCAAAAACTTGATCTTTCACAATTGGTTTGCAAAGCTCATTGAACAGTTGAAACTCACACAACTCTTTTTCAAGTAAATATCTCATTTTAGAAAAAGGTTTATCTATTCCAAACGGCTCAATCGCAATGCTACTCAAAGAAACTCTAAAAGAAGAGTTAAATTCAAGAAACTTTTCAAATAACAACCCTTTCGGCTTAAAGAACTTTTTAAAAGCAAATTTTTCAAAACTTGGAATCATTTTGTTAAAAACAGATTTTGAAACACAAAATTCTTTCACATTTTCTAGACCAAAACGTTTTTTCGTCTTGAGCAGAAATCAACACAAAATAATTAGATTCTATCCTAACCAAATCAATTTCCTTACAGTGCTTTCTTGGGTAGTCACAAAGATATGGTATAGGGATTGGGTTTGGCACAATGTTGATCCGCTCCAAATAACTAATCAATGGCAAACTCATTTTTTTTGTTTCTAGTGATTCTTCTTCCTGAACCTGTAAAAAGGAAATAATACTACTCGGTTGCTCTGGTTCAAAATGGGTTAGTTTTTCAAGCACAAAATAAGATTGGATAAAAGAAAGATCACACTTAGCTTGAGATAGAGTCATAGGTCCAGTTGGTATAACAACATCATCCTTAGCAATGAACTGTCTCTCCTTGGCTTCTTCTCCAAGCTGTTTCTCCTTGGGTCCGTCTCCAAGCTGTTCCTCCTCGGTTCCGGGCTTATCCTTTCTTTTAAACTCCTTATTCTCCTTTTATTGTTCTGCTTGCTTCCATTGTCCTCCATTAGAATCTGTACCTATCTCAACACTTTTGGGAAAAGACAAGTGCATCATACAAGAATTGGAATTTTCTAAACCTTGAACAGTTACTTCCTTGGATTTTGAAAGTGTAGAAGACTTACATTGCTTTGGTTCCCCACTTGAGTCAAGTGATGAATTTAGACTTTTCTCATGAACTGATTTCTTTTCAGTAACTGCTTTGATTGTGGCATTGGCTTGAGGAGCACGGTGTAGCGCTTGTGGAGCATACTTATTCCTTAGAAGTTTCTTAAGATCTCTCCACAATGTGATATTCGGCTCCTTGTAATACCAACGATCATCAACTTCTTGCAACCACCATTTGTAAGCGTCTCCTGTGAGTTGGGTAATTGCAAAAGCTAATCTATCCTTTCTTGGGATATCCTTGAAGTAGATCCAATCATGCATGTTTTTCTCCCACTCAAGGTAGTCTCCTTTTCCTGCAAATTTATAGAGTTTATGAGCTAAAGAGATTTTAGAATGAAACACAGATTTATATTTAGGAGTATGAGAGGTTTTCTGTAGGCTGCTCCATTTTGATCTAGATGTGTCATCTGGTGGCTTGGGTTTAAGATCCTGGTGTTGCCTTTGACGTAGAGCACCAAGCTTTTCATCAAGCATCGTTGCTATAGCAGCTGTGATTGATTTCGTGATTCTCCTTTCCAAGCTAGAGGTAGACGACTCTTCCTCTTCTGACGTCACCATGGTACTTGAAAAGAAAAACAAAGATCCACAAGTAAATACTTCTAAAAACACGTAAGTGAAAATAGATCTGGGAAAATTATGAAAACAAATCCAAAAATTCTCCAATAAATTATCAAAAATACTAGACTCGTTCCTGGTTCTAAAACAGTTGATCTCATGAAATTTGAACGAGTAAAACATTTTATAAAATTCTCGTAAGATGAAACAACAGATATGATAAAAGTGAAAAATGACGATTGGAATTCAAAACCTGGTTGCAGAGTGGTTGCTCTGATACCACATGATAGACTCCTGGTAAGGAACAACTTCCCAAGAACACACTTGCAAGGTCTTGAAGATGATCGATCAAATGATGATGGTTAATGTGTCGAAGATGCAAAGACAAGATCGACGAAGAAGGTGAAGGGGTGAAAAATGCAGTGGATCAAAGAAGATGAATGTGATGAAATGATGCAGCAGATGAAAAGGAGACCGAAATGAACTTCTAATAGAGATGTAAATCTTTTAGACTTCAGGCTCGAATTCAACTTAGATATGACACACTAATAAGAAGACAAGTTGAAAGATATTACAGACTTCTCAGATCAAACAAATAGAAAGAAGTTTCTGATTAAGATGTTTGATAAGAAATAAAAGAGAGATACATAGTCTTTTTATAGTAGAAGGGGGGGGGGGCGAAAGAGAGAAGAGAAAACCCTAGACAATCTTGAAAGAGCTTTAACCAAAGTCAAGCTAATTCAAAAATGTCTAGGAAATGACAAAACAATAAATACATAGTTTGAAAGAGAAAGAGATAGAAAATGGGCCAAGGCTTTTGTAGGGAACCTTGGTCCACGACTTGGGCTGGCAAAGGGGATATAAAGATGTTACTTAGGCCTCGTTAAAAACCTTGTCAAAAAAACCCAATGGGACAAAACTTGACCAAGAGAAAAAGAGCACCAATGCAACACTTTACCCTTTACCGAGCACCTTGAGCTGTGATCATTGTGCAAGTGGTTTGAGCCACGTCTTCTATCTTCTTGTCCAGCTCCTTGATTAGTCCATTGACAGCTTGGTTGAACCTCTTCGACTTTGACCTTGTAAGATGAAACAACCCTTCCCGTTTTTTTTTTTTTTATACCTTAATTTACTAGTGGTCCCATACCCACTAACATCCTAGCAACAATCAATAACAGCGGATAAACCAATAAAACAATTTCCATTAATCCAATAAAATTCCAACATAAATGAACCAATAACATCATAATCCAAATAAGCAATATCCAAAGACTAACATCCTACAACGTTCCAATGACTTAATCTAGCAACCTAACAACAGCTAGATCACAATCAATCAAGCCTCTAGAAAATCCCTTCCTCATCGCCTTGATTCCACGATCACACTTTGCCTTTACCTGCACCACAAACACATATTGCAATGCATGAGTATTTTACAAACACTCAGTAAGGCAATCCTCCCATCTACTGGGCTATACACACAAGCAATAGAGTAACCAATAACCACACACAACAATCAACACACAACAATCAACGAAACAGGACTCAGCATCGACCGATGCCAACATGCATCGACCGATGCCAACTGAGGAAGCATCGATCGACGCAGAAGCTGCATCGACCGATGCAAGTTGCACTTGCATCGACCGATACCCAGTCTGCATCGACCGACGCATGCTCGACGCAACACGAAAACCCTAAAGTTTATCGCGCCGTCCTCGCACTTGCATCGACCGATGCAAGCAATGCATCGATCGACGCAACGTCGAGCACCGTGATTTCCCCGAAGCTTCTCGCCGGATCTCGTTCCTACAACCACAGAAACTCATTCCCAAGCCACAAGAAAGCTTCCTAACGTCCTTAACTACGATCTAACACATCTAACAACACCAAACAAGCAAGTTAAAGGTTCCTCTAGCTTAGATCAGCCATGGTCATGCACTTACCTGTGCCAAGACGAATCTGAACAATAAACACGCAAGAAAACGCTTCTAGGAAGCTCCTACAACGATCCCAGCTACAGATCTCTACAGGAAAGCACCAAATCTCCAAGAAAAATCCAGAAACTCTCAAGAACTCTTTTTCTCTCTCGTTCGCTCTCAAAAACGGCTGAAACCCTCGAATGAAACCAAAACACGACTTAAGGGTTTCCTTTTCCCTTTGCCCAAAACGCAGCGTTTGACTTAAGTCAAAACGCGCAGAAACAACCTTGCATCATCCGATGCACAACTTGCATCGACCGATGCAGAACCTAAACCGGGATTTCTGGTTCACGGGCGTTACAATTCTCCCCCACCAATAAGGATTCGTCCCCGAATCCCGCAATACCGTCCATCCTCCAAAGACCTTCGTGCCACCGTCAACACGGCCCGCACGTCCCTAGACCGGACCAAACACCGTCAGCCAAGGTTTCCCGTGCCGCTTTCGCAACAGCCCGCACACCTCCGACTGACCCTCGAGGTCTCCCTCTAGCCAATATACTCGCATCATAAACACAATTTGCTCTCAACTCAGTGCTTCCCCCGTCCGTGGTCGCAACCAACGAATCATGCCGGCTCGCTATCAGGCCAACCGCCTTAAGCTACGGCATCCAGGAAGTCACTCACACCCACCCCCCCGCTCTCGGGTCGCAACCCTCGAGTCATACCGGCTCACTGCCGAGCCTCGGCTCATAGCTACGGTATCCAGGGAGCCTCACATATCCCGCTCTTGGGTCGTCACCCTCAAGCGCGCTCTCGGATCGTCATCCGAAGCAACATACCACTCCCACTCTCTGGCCACAAAGTCCATCGAGCTATCGGTATCACGTGAGTTGGGCCCACACGGCCTCGAGCAAAACAAATACTGATGCCAACGAGTATCTCCCGGCTAGATCTACCTCAACATTTCCACAAAACTTTCCTTTCTAGAAAACTTTCTAATTCTGGAAACTTTCCTTTTGTGGAAACTTTCTATTTATGGAAACTTCCAAAAATAGAAATCCGAACTATTTCTCTTTTTCCATGACATTAACAGTCAAAACATAAGAAAATACTCATCTTATTAATCTCAAAATGTCATAATCGTTACAAACTCAACGAAAATACATCAGGAAACAAAAATACAACAACTGGAGCCATCAACCCGCATCCCGAGCACCACCTCGTCTTGACACTTAGTCGCACAACCAACCACCCCTAAGCGACCAAATATCAAGAGAGATGGGCTGGAATACTCCGTACCCGCTCCAGCCACGGACTACAACTCGGACCCGGCTAGACAAGCTCAAGTCGCGGTCTGCTTCTCAAACCACTTCTTAAACCTTGCCTTCATCCTCGCCTCGGGCTCCCAAGTCTGCTCCTCTACTCCGTCACAGTCCCACAGGACTCTCATCAAAGGAATCTTCTTCTTTCGAAGTTCCTTGACTCTCCTCTCGAGCACCCTCAATGGTCTCGCCTCCAACGTCATGTTAGGCTGAAGATCCTCAGGAATCTTAGCCAACAACTGATCACCCTCGCGAAGACACTTCCTCAGCATCGACACATGAAATACCTTGTGGAACGCACGCATAACCTCAGGCAACTCTAGCCTATATGCCACTGGCCCCACCCGCTCAACCACTCTGAACGGACCCATGTACCTCGGACTCAACTTAGTCTCTGACAATGATCTGTTCGGACCCCGCAACATGGCCATCTTGAGGTACACTCTATCACCAACCTGAAACTCAAGATCCTTTCTCCTCTTATCAGCATAGCTCTTCCGCCGATCCTGAGCCTCCTTCATGTTCAGCCTCAAAACCCGAATCTTCTCCGAGGTCTCCTGAACAAAATCTGCACCAAATATGCTCCTCTCCCCCACCTGAGTCCAACATAACGGTGTACGACACGGCCTCCCATACAAAGCCTCATAAGGAGCCATCCCAATACTAGCCTGGTAGCTGTTGTTATAAGCAAACTCCACCAAGCTCAAGTGATATTCCCAATGACCACCCCAATCCAGCACACACATCCTCAACAAATCCTCCAAAATCTGGATCGTCCTCTCTGACTGACCGTCCGTCTGAGGATGATAGGCTGTACTCATATGCACCTTCGTGCCCATCTCCGCCTGAAATGCCCTCCAGAACACCGAAGTGAACTTGGAATCTCTATCAGACACAATACTAGCAGGCACACCATGCAATCTGACTATCTCCCTAACATACTTCTTGGCCAAAACCGCTGCTCCATCAGTTTTCTTGATGGCCAGAAAATGTGCAGACTTAGTCAAACGGTCCACAATGACCCAAATAGCATCAAACGTCCTCGACAAAGGCAAACCTACCACGAAATCCATCGTGATCAAATCCCACTTCCACTCTGGAATAGGCAAACTCTGCAATAAACCACCAGGAACCTGATGCTCTGCCTTCACCAGCTGACAAGTATCACACTTCGCCACCCAGTCGGCTACGTCCTTCTTCATCCCGACCCAGTGATAATACCGCTGAGGTCACGGTACATCTTGGTCGCCCCTGGATGAATAGAGAACTTGCTCGAATGAGCCTCTCTCAGTATCTCCTGCCTCAAATCCTCACCCTTGGACACACAAATCCGACCATGCACAAGGATAGTACCATTAGCAGAAACCTGATACTCTTCACCCGCAGCCTTAGAGGCATTCATCAGCCCCTCATCGCTCCCCTGAGCGAACCTCACTCTGCTCAACAAATCCGCTCTATCAGCTGCCTCCAAACCCAAAGGTTCCTGTGAGATAGCACACAAACTCAATGCACTGATCTCACCTACCAATGCCTCCATATCCTGCTCCTGAGCCGAAGCCACCCGCTTCCGACTCAAGGCATCTGCAACCAAATTAGCTTTACCCGGATGGTAAGCTATGTCCAAATCATAATCTGCTACTAACTCCATCCAACGCCTCTGTCTCAAATTCAGCTCGGGCTGAGTAAAAATGTACTTCAGACTCTTGTGATCTGTAAATAACTGTACCTTCCCACCATACAGATAGGATCTCCAAATCTTAAGAGCAAAGATCACTGCTGCCATCTCCAAATCATGAGTAGGATAATTAGCTTCATGCTTCCGCAACTGCCGCGAAGCATAAGCTATAACCTTCCCCTGCTGCATAAGTACACAACCCAACCCCACTCTAGAAGCATCTGTATACACCACATAAGGCTCATCCTGCTCAGGCAGTGCTAACACCGGCGTGGTAGTCAACATCTGCTTGAGACTTGCAAAACTTGCCTCACACTCTGGTGACCACACAAATGGGACATCCTTCCCTGTAAGCTTAGTCATCGGCTGAGCCATACTCGCAAAACCCCGAACAAACCTCCTGTAGTAACCTGCTAACCCCAGGAAACTCCGAATCTCAGTGGCACTCTGCGGCCTCGGCCACTCTCTGATGGACTGAATCTTCTCTGGATCCACTGAAACTCCCTCAGCTGAAACAATATGACCCAAGAACCCCATCTCCCGCTGCCAGAAACTGCACTTGCTCAGCTTAGCAAACAACTTCTGCTCCCTCAGCTTCTCCAACACTGCTCTCAAGTGTACTGCATGCTCCTCAGGACTCTTAGAATATACCAGGATGTCGTAGATGAAAATGATGACTGACACGTCCAGAAACTCCTGGAACACGCTGTTCATCAATCTCATAAACGCAGCTGGCGCGTTTGTCAACCCAAACGGCATCACCACAAACTCGTAGTGTCCATATCTCGTCCTGAAGGCTGTCTTCCTCACATCCGCCTCATGTATAGGAATCTGATGATATCCTGATGCCAAATCGATCTTGGAGAACCAAGTAGCACCCCTCAACTGATCCAACAACTCATCAATCCTCGGGAGAGGGTACTTGTTCTTCACAGTAACTCGGTTCAAACCCCGATAGTCAATACACAACCGAAAACTCCCATCCTTCTTCTTAACAAACAACACCGGAGCTCCCCACGGTGAATAACTAGGACGGATAAAACCCTTACTCAATAAATCTTCCAGCTGCTTCTTCAGCTCTGCCATCTCTGCTGGAGCCATCCTGTAAGGAGCCTTGGATAACGGCATCGTCCCCGGTTCCAGCTCAATAGTAAAAGGATCCGACCGGGATGGTGGTAATCCCCGCAATGACTGGAACACATCCTCAAAATCCTCCACAACCGGAATACCGCTAACCATAGACTTCCCCACTGACTCTGGCATAGAGATAGTAACCAGATAAGCCTCACGGCCATTCTCGATCATCTTCCCTGCCTGAACGGCTGAGATCACGAGACTCCCCGAAGTCGGTCTAATACCCTGAAAAACCAACTTCCCTCCTGGACGCTCAAACTCCACTCTATCCCGATAGCAGTCCAAATGCACCTTGTACCGATGCAACCAATCCATACCAAGAATGACATCATATAACTCCACTGGACTGATAAGCAAATCCGCTGGCCACGACTCCCCTGCGATCTGAATATCAACTCCTCCAGCTCGTCCAATAACCCTCAGGAACTTGCCTCCCGCAACTCTGACAACTCCTGAACGCTCTCCAGGATCCCCTCTAATTCCCGCACTCTCGGCACACTCCGGAGTAATGAAGCTATGAGAAGCTCCAGAATCAAACATAACATGGGACTTAAACCCGCCCACCAACAAGGTCCCTACACAACCTTATGTGTTGAGAACCTAACACTTGACCACAAGCAAAACAAAAATAATTTGAACTATTTAATTAACCAAGTTCGAATCTCAGAAGTTATACCTGTGATCGCTCCTGCACTAGTGCCACCGGCCTCCTGAGTCGAGTACACCTGAGACGTCGGCTCGATCCAACCCACCTGCTGCACACCGTGCTGCACCACCTGCTGCATCCCTGGCTGAGCACCAGCCTGCAACACTGCTACTGCCCTCTGCTGCAACTTGGGACAACGAGGCTTGATGTGCCCCGTCTCTCTGCAATAGTAACACACCCGAGTATCTGTCCGCGGCTCTGTCACCGCCCGCTGCTCTGTCACTACCCGCTGCTCACCCCTCTGAGGACAGCTAGTCACCTTGTGGTATCTGCTACCACACCCAAAGCATCTCGCACCCCCGTGCCTCGACCTCTGCATGACATCAAACTTCCGCTTCTGCCCTTGCGCAGGCTTGCCGCCCTTGCTAGGAACAGAAGACGGCTGAGACTGCTGTGGCTGCACTGAAGGACTGACCACAACCACCTGTGACCTCAAGTCATCCTCTATCCCAGCTGCAACCTCAACCAACTCCGCTCTAGTAGCATAGCTCTTCACTCTACACCGAGTCCTCAAATCATCCCGCAGAGCCAACAAAAACCTCCGCACCTGAGCCGCCTCTGGCTCCCATGCCCTGCCTGCATACCCCACAAGCCGACTGAACTCTGCATCCAGCTCCCGCACTGTACGGTCTCCCTGAGTCAACCCCAAGAACCGTGCCTCCATGCGATCAAGAGCCTCCTGAGGAAAATACTTGGAGTTAAACTCCCTCACAAAATCTCCCCAAGACATACCCTGCTGCACCCTCCGTGCTGTCACCGACCTCCACCAAACACGTGCATCTCCTGACAAGTAGAACACTGCCAGATCCACCCTGTACCGGTCGGGACACCTAAGCGAAAGGAAAATATCCTCCATCCGCTCTCTCCACTCATCCGCTACACTCGGATCGGTACTCCCTGAGAAATACCCTGCTCCCACATGCCGCAGCTGCTCCATCATCCGCACATACTGTGCATCCACTACCTCGGTCCCCGGCTGCACACCTGCCTGCAAACCCGCTGCAGGCTGCACCACTGGAACCTGTCCACCACCCACTGGCGGCACTACTGGATCCTGCCCACCAACCACCGGCGGCACTACTGGATCCTGCCCACCAACCACTGGCGGCACCACTGGACCCTGCCCACCAACCACTGGCGGCACAGCTGCTGGAAGTCGCTGCAAAGCCTGAGCACCTGAGCTAGCAAGTCCATCAAGGCATCCTCCCTGCCCGGAGCACCTCCTGCTGCAATCCCCACACCCGGGGCTACACCGTGACCAACACCGTCACCCAAACCCGCCTGGTCTCCAGACACAATAGGATCAGCCTGTGACTCCGCTACCTCCTCACTGGCCATGCTCTGGGTCACACTCTCACTGGCCACAGGAACCTGACCTCGTCCCCGACCACGACCACGACCACGACCCCGAGCTCGACCATGACCACGACCACGACCACGACCAGCAGCAACCCCACCTCTAACCATCTGTGTCATCCAAGAACAGAAGGCTAAGCAAACAATAATTCTAATACACAAAAACACAACTCACCGTGGAATCACGAAACAGGCTCGAAGGGGATGTTCTAGGACTTCATGCCACACACACAATTGACCAAATCACACAATCAATCATAGCATGGAATCATAAACATCAACAGCAACAAAAGCACAATGAACCCTAAACCTAGAACCGTAAGGGCTCTGATACCAAAATGAAACAACCCTTCCCGTTTTTTTTTTTTATACCTTAATTTACTAGTGGTCCCATACCCACTAACATCCTAGCAACAATCAATAACAGCGGATAAACCAATAAAACAATTTCCATTAATCCAATAAAATTCCAACATAAATGAACCAATAACATCATAATCCAAATAAGCAATATCCAAAGACTAACATCCTACAACGTTCCAATGACTTAATCTAGCAACCTAACAACAGCTAGATCACAATCAATCAAGCCTCTAGAACATCCCTTCCTCATCGCCTTGATTCCACGATCACACTTTGCCTTTACCTGCACCACAAACACATATTGCAATGCATGAGTATTTTACAAACACTCAGTAAGGCAATCCTCCCATCTACTGGGCTATACACACAAGCAATAGAGTAACCAATAACCACACACAACAATCAACACACAACAATCAACGAAACAGGACTCAGCATCGACCGATGCCAACATGCATCGACCGATGCCAACTGAGGAAGCATCGATCGACGCAGAAGCTGCATCGACCGATACCCAGTCTGCATCGACCGACGCATGCTCGACGCAACACGAAAACCCTAAAGTTTATCGCGCCGTCCTCGCACTTGCATCGACCGATGCAAGCAATGCATCGATCGACGCAACGTCGAGCACCGTGATTTCCCCGAAGCTTCTCGCCGGATCTCGTTCCTACAACCACAGAAACTCATTCCCAAGCCACAAGAAAGCTTCCTAACGTCCTTAACTACGATCTAACACATCTAACAACACCAAACAAGCAAGTTAAAGGTTCCTCTAGCTTAGATCAGCCATGGTCATGCACTTACCTGTGCCAAGACGAATCTGAACAATAAACACGCAAGAAAACGCTTCTAGGAAGCTCCTACAACGATCCCAGCTACAGATCTCTACAGGAAAGCACCAAATCTCCAAGAAAAATCCAGAAACTCTCAAGAACTCTTTTTCTCTCTCGTTCGCTCTCAAAAACGGCTGAAACCCTCGAATGAAACCAAAACACGACTTAAGGGTTTCCTTTTCCCTTTGCCCAAAACGCAGCGTTTGACTTAAGTCAAAACGCGCAGAAACAACCTTGCATCGACCGATGCACAACTTGCATCGACCGATGCAGAACCTAAACCGGGATTTCTGGTTCACGGGCGTTACATAAGAGGACCCGCCGGAACGATCAGTGCTTCCTCCTTTGCTTCCGCTGGTACAAGCTGTTCCTCTAATGCCTCCTCAGGTTCAAGCTGCTCCTCCATTGCTTACTCAGGTTCGAGCTTCTCCTCCAATGCTTCCTCAGGTTCGAGTTGCTCCTCATGTCCATGTTCTTTGGTTGAGCTGGCCATGGTTTGATCATCATGTTCGTGCGGTTTGATTGAGCTGGACATGGTTTCATCACATAGGGTCCAAAATATTTGGCTTCTAGCTTCTAACAAGCACGTTTGACGACAAATTGTTGTCTATGTTGTCTCAGTTTCAAGCAAACCCAAGTACTTACTTCAAATTATACATCTCTTCTATGCTTATCAGCATTATTCTTCATTAATTATTGAGCGTGAATCAAGTGCTCTTTTATGTGATCAAGCATTAAATCTCTTTCCTTCATCATGTTCTTAAGTTCCACCAACTTCGTGGATTGTTCTTCAAATCGAAATATAGCAGGCGGGTCTCTACCATACAAGATCTTAAATGGAGAAGCCTGAAGAGAAGTATGGAAAGAAGAGTTATACCATAATTCAGCCCAAGACAATAACTGATGCCGCGTTCGGGGATGCGAAGAAGCAAAACATCGAAGGAATGTCTCTAAGCATCTGTTCAAGACTTCTGTTTGACCATCCGTTTGAGGGTGGAACGATGTACTATATTTCAGTTTCGTTCCAGATAACCTGAAGCAATCCTTCCAAAATGCACTCAAAAACGTACTGCCTCTATCAGAAACAATAGACGCCAAAATTCCATGTAACTTCACTACTTCTTTAACGAAAAATCTTGCCACATCAGATGCAGAGAATGGATGTTTCAGGCCGACATAATGACTGTATTTGCTTAACCTGTCAACTATCCCCAATATAACATTCTTCCTGTGTGACGTTGGTAAGCCTTCTACAAAGTCCATCGATATGTCCTCCCAAACATGTTGTGGTAATGGTAAGGGCTGCAACAATTCTGCTGGAGACAAGGTCGAATATTTGTATCACTCACAAATTTCACATTCTGACACAAAATTTTGGACATCCTTCACTAACCCGTCTGAGTGAAATGATTGTTGGATCCGCTTAACTATCTTTAACATACCAGAATGTCCTCTCAACAACCCAACATGGCACTCTTCTAATATTAGTGGAATTAAAGCAGACGTCTTAAGGATTACCAACCTATGTTTGAACCATAGCCTTCCGTTTTTGAAAGTGAATTTGCTATGACTAGCCGGATTTGGTACACATGATTGGATCTCTTCTTGCAACTGCTCATCCTTCTCTACTTCATCAAAAATGTCTTGCAATTTGAGTACAGTGGGCATTGTTAATGCCAATAGCATATGAGACGACAATACTCCTTCAGGTTGAATCATCCTAGACAGTCCATCTGCTGCCGTATTCTCCACTCCCGGTTTGTAAATAATCTCAAAATTGTAATTCAAGAGCTTAATAAGCCATTTCTGGTAATCCATTATTACCTTTCTTTTTTTTTCTTTTTTGAATATAATGTTAAATTAGATTCAAGAAAAGATAAACGTTTTTACAATGCAGAGCAAAGTCATGTGTTTACAAAAGTGTTTTTAAAAAGATAAGCTAGGTTGAGTGAATTCTTGGCGCAAACCATGTTTGAATGGTATCAGCTCCGCCATTGCCAATCGTACTTAACCTCTCTTTGATCCAGTAAAAACTTCAAACTCTTATGATCCATGTGCACCAAAATGTCTACCAAACAAATAATGTTTCCACTTTTGTATGGCTAGAACTTTTGCGAGCAATTCCCTCTCATATACTAGCTTAAGTTGCTCCTTAGCTGTCAAACCATGACTGAAATAAGCGATTTTTCTTCTGTTATGCATCAAAACCACTCCTACGGGATCAAGAACTCATTTTCAGGTAATGTACAATTTCTTTGTAATCAAGAAGTTATCATTTTTTGCAGGTAACACACAAAGTGTAATGTTTACAGGTGAATGCAATAGGTTGAAACACAAAGTTAAACACCAAACTTCATCAATCATCTAGTATCAACAGTAGTGACCAGGTAACAAAATTAGAATTACATTTATTTTCTGCATTGCACTTGCAGTAGCACTATCTATAATATCTGGAAAGGATTGGAATTTAAACTGAAGCAGAAAGTCATTTGACTTGGATTTCACTTGAAATTGATATGTAAACTGATATGTTAGTTGTTGTATAATATTTTGATCTATAGCTGTTAGTCTTCTCTTTAATAAGTCCACTCAATTAGTGTTGGACTGTTTTAAAAATTTCAGATTGATTTTGAGAAACCAGCGTTATCGCATGATGAATTTCTTTTGTTTAGTTATAAAATGCATATGCGTAGTGTTGTTGTTGTCTTCAAGGCTACGTAGCTCGTTTTACATATAAGAAGCTGAGACTCTATTGTCATTTTATCATTTGGTCAATGATTATGGGCTACTATGTTTTTTTTGTCAAATTCAAATGGACGCCGGGTGAGAGAACAAGGGAATTTCTTATTTTATAAATCAAAGATTTTTTTTTTATGTTTTTCATTTTATTTTCGATATTGTATACCCTTGTATCACAATTATGTCTTGTCTTTAAAATGTAATATTTGATTTTACTATGAATTAATCTATAGTTGTTTTTGTTTATATGTAATAAAAAATTGTACTGCGAGTAAAAGTTAATAATAAAGAAACTGTTTTATAAAATAAAATATTTCAAAATACTGGATTACGTCGGTTTTAGAAGCCATGTGAATAACTTTTAGAGTTACATAAAACTTAACTTCAGTATTACAAATGAAACATAAACGCTTTACGTCACTGGTCATTTCGTGTTAAGTCACATTTGTAACTGACTTATATTATTAGTGTCATTTTAAAACTGATGTAAAAGAATTATAAAACTGACGTACAAAACCCTTATTTTTGTAGTGTATATTGTTCAAATTTATAAGCCTCCATAATTTATTGTAAAAATGCACAAAATGTTTTTCAGCAAATTTGTAATTTATTGTAATTGTAAATCGTATTAAAAATATAGCTTTAAAAAAAACAATTACGTCATTACAAGTCATGTAAATCTGTAACTACAAAGAGAATCTTATCTAAAAAACAAAAAATAAAATAAAAAATAATTTATTAAGGGTAAAAGCTGCATTTACGAATTTTAAAAATAGATTATCTATATACTTATTTAAGCAACCCTATAAACAAATAACTTTACTTTATGTAAGATATTACAAAAAATGCCACTGTATTTTTAATACAAAATATAATAATAGAATCTTAATATTAATTTGTTGTAACCAGAAAATAATTACCCAAAAAATAGCAATTATTAATTTATTAGATTAGAAATCATAATAAAATAATTTCGAAATTATTTAATAAAATAATTTCGAAATTATGTAATAAAATAATTAAACAGATTCTATTTATTGTTTCAGAAATCTTAGGAAACAATAACAAACTATTTAGAAAAATTATAAATTTTAAATTTATTTATAAGACTAAGTTTAAACATTTACATATCGAAATCATTTAATAATAACAAATATATATTAAAATTAGGATACAACATTGTTTATATTTTTAAAATATATCTATATACTTATTTAAGCTATGTTGTTAAAAATTTAATCAGTTCTGATGTGACATATTATGAAAATGCTATAATATTTTAATTATTCTAATAACTAACAAAATAAAAGTTTAGATTTGTTTACAAAATAATAAAACTCTATTTAATATTTCATAAATCTTCGGAAATAATAACAAACTATTTAATTGACTAAAACTTAATTGTTTATACACAATATTTACTATATAAACAATACTAAGTGTATAATGTTGATAATATACATAACCTAATTGTAATTTGCACCTATAAAACTTATATATAACATGTTATACCAATCACATCAATTTGTAATACCAAATCACGGGTCAATACATATTTTGTTGGGTTTTTTAGCTTTACCGAATATATAATTAACGAATTTGATATTGCACCAAACCAAAATAGTAGTACCAACTACGGGTCAAAATCAGAGTATGACCTTATGTAATTAAATATATGATTTTATAAAATGTATAGAATTAATAAATTTTCTACTATTATTTTGTAGTAAACAAATCCAAATTTACATAGATATTTTGTCACACTGGTAACAATATTCTACAAAATATTAACGTGTATTTATGAGTCGGATAATAAAATGGGTAATGCGACGGGTAACGGGACGCTCAAAAATTAAATTAATATCCGATATTCGATCATTATTCACGGATAATATAATTATTATACTTTTCACTCGACTCTAAAGTTGCGGCTACCTTTTTTCGGGACGGATACAAACCGAAAAACGGGTTTAATACGGGTATTGGTAGTAGTTTCAGGCCTACCTATTAATAGGTTAATATGAATCAAAACTTATCACATAGTACTATATTATATCTATACTATTAAAAGGGAAGCATTCCTCACTAAGTAGGCTTAAAGTTGGAGATTATTACATGAAATGCCATTACAAATAGAACAAACAAAAAACATCATAAAGGGTATGTTTGTATTAAAGAAAAATGAAAAGGACGCGGATCCAATATATACCCGATCCGAAAGTTCTTGGGTTGTGAAGCATTTAATATACACTACAATCTCTTAATGTTTTCTATTGTCTACGATCAAACACTTATATGAAATGTATCCAAACGTATTGGGCTAATCAAATCGGCCCAATGGTCAATTTTGAGTGTCCAATATATTCGATATTTATTTTCTGTACCATTCATTATTATTTAAGTCATTATTTAATTCATCCGTTCATTCATGCAATCACGAAAATTATGGAAACATATATTATGTAATTACGCAAGAATCAAACAGGTCTTGATTAACTGAAAGTTAGCCTAATCATTCGGACAATTAAATCTGTTAAACAAACAAATTCTCCTCCACTTAATTAGTACGCATGAATTTAGTTATATGTGAAGTTTCAAATTAGGAATTGATTATAACCAGAACTTACGCATTCTTAATCGCAAATCATGTGTGTACTTTTCCTCAATCTACTCTTAAATTGTCTAATTTCGGAGGTTTAAAAATGTTAACAAAATATAGACATGGCAAAATTTATGCTATTCTAGAAATCTTCCTTAAACGATAACATCACATCTTTACCATTAGTGTATAATCTTAAATTCATGCCGTACAACTATAAAAGCCATAGAAACGTGATGTAATTGTCACTCAAACCAAAAACCACAAAACAGTCTACAATTGCAATTCTTCCAAAAAAAATGGCTGCAAACAATGTTTTCACAAGTCTTGCTACCATTAAGCTCTTTAGGACTTGGAAGATAAAAATCAAGATTGTGCATTCTTGGAGGCAGTATACATCTTTCTCTAGAGAAACCTTGGAGGTCATATTTGCTGATGTTGATGTAAGTATATTACAAGAATATTACTCAATTCTCTCTTCTTAATTACCATCAAT
The DNA here is from genome assembly GCA_023657505.1 of Camelina hispida. NCBI lineage: Eukaryota > Viridiplantae > Streptophyta > Magnoliopsida > Brassicales > Brassicaceae > Camelina > Camelina hispida. The sequence goes on from CP094637.1 coordinate 34,417,476, forward strand.
CTTTATGTAAACCATTATTTTTCTTTTTTTAATTCAAAAATTTGTTTTCTCTTTGGTGTTAAAAAATAGAGGTGTTAACATCAACCGTGGCAATGAAAATTAAACCAACGGAAAGATGATTTAATAGGTAAACGCAACCTTTGTTATTTTAACATGAGGTTTCATTAACTGCATACTTTTACTGACATTCTTTTGTGTTTGAAATTGTTGCAGATTAAGATATTGGTTGGAAATTAAATCATACAAGTGACACTAAAGACCATCGACAAGACTATGGAGAAGGAAGCTAATGAGGCCGCCTAAGCACAAAGAGTTGTTGCCACCGAGGTCTAAGATGCAGCCGGTTCCTAGAGACCGATGCGGCGATGCCAATGAAGAAGAACAACAATTTTTCCTTTACTCTGTTTTTTTTTGTTTGTGACATATCAAACATAATGCTCTTAAATATGCAAGTAGTTGTTTGTTTAGCTAAATATAGAATTCTTCACTTCTGCACCATTTAGTAAGTCTGTGTTGAATTTCTTACATATTTCCGTATCATTTTTTATAAAAAACATATTTTTGTATCTATTGGACTAAAATTTATTTAAAAGGAAGCATTTTTTACTATGTAGACATAAAGTTATCTACTATTACCACTAATACCATTGAATACAGTTTTAGAAAAATTACATAAATGCATTTTGGACAATACAAAAAGAGAAAAAATAGCACATCCATGACGAGGTAAGCCTATCAATGTGGGTTTGCCATGCTATACAATTTAGGTCATCGAGTTTAGGAATTTTAATCATTGGCAGATTTTATCCAATTTGATACATAATTTTGAGAAAAATAAAGAAAATTTGTATAATGTCCACTAATTTGTAAAAATTAAATATCCAAACAAAAGTACATAAAATACGAATATCACATCTAAATCTTCTACCTATTTCTTTATCTATTGGACTAGAATATACAATCTCAAGTGGGTAAAGTATTATTAAAATCATCATTATGAAATAGAATAAACATGACATATATGTGATGGGTTTTTCTATCCAGATATTCTATTTTCGTCTAACTTTTTTTAAGTTGTAGCTGTTTATACTTTTCGTCTAAATAAACATATATGATCATTCTTTTCATCTACAAAAAAATCAAATCAAATGATATACTGATAAGAATTTGGATTATAAATTTTACTATAATTTGTTAAAAATATGTTTATAAACATTATCCCGCACATACGTAATATATTGCAAACTTAATAGTAATTTTAATTTTTGAAATTAATTCCGCACGTACGTGCGGGTTCGAATCTAGTAACATGTAAATAAATGGCACAGTATAAATATAATATTAACAAATAACAAAATAATATAAAAATTTCCCCGCGCTACCGCGGGCCATTATCTAGTAATCCAAGTAACACCTTTACCTTTTGGTTTTGATTAGGAGAGACTTTAAACACTTTAAAATTAATTTAAAGTCTTAAAAACTAAAATTTTATTAATCAGACTTTTATTACTTTATTATTTTTAGCAGTCTTTAAAGTCTAAATGCCCATTTTTAAAGTTTGTACGTGCAAATTTTTAAAAGCACAAATTTGAGATGTTTTTTTGCTGTAGAAAATAAATAAGGGGAAAAAGCCAAAAAAACCCGAAGTTATTTTTATTTGGACGTTTAATACCCAATGATTTTGGATTGAAATAAAAATACATCAAATAATAAAAACGTATCATTTAAAACAAAAAATAATAAGTGTTGTTATTTTCATACCTACGTTTTTTCAACAAAATCAAAATTCCAATTTTCCCCTGATTATCTAATTATTTATTAATTTTAAATATAAAAATTCTTGTTTTTCTGTTAACCATACAAGGCCCGCAGAACCAATCCCAAGAAGCTGACCTCCGTGGCCTCATTCAGCAGGTGATACAAAACCAAGCATCGGCTGCTATGGACAATGCAAAACGGTTCTCGGAAATGAGCAACAAGATCGATTCTGGATATAATGACTTGAATGCCAAGTATGATTCCCTCAACACTAAGATGAGGTACCTAGAGGGCCACCACAACAACCAACCACCTCCGAAAAATCAACCAGCTTCCAGGTAAAACTGTTTAGAACCCAAAGGATTATGCACTGCCCAAGCCATCTTTCTTGATGATGATTATGAGGACTACTTCACTGAGGAAAGCGATGTTCAAGATGGGGAGGATATGGATCATTATGAGATAAATGAGTCCCAGTACTACATATTCGAGTATGAACCCGAGCCTTCACCCGAGGGGACTGATCGAGTTGATAATCGAGCACTGGTTTGAGAATCACAAACCGAAGAACCACCCGAGGCAGGACCCGATGACACACCCGATGATGGTGATCAGATGATACATTGGGTAGATGTTCAGATGACAGATCAACCTCAACTTCCTCGAGCTGAAGAAGAGGAATTAGAGGAAAGTTTCAGAGCTGCTATTGACATCCAATTAGAGGAGCTTGCAGAGCGTATGGCCAAGCTAAAAGCTCCACCTCCCAAGCTCTTGCCACCATACAAACTTCAAGAGGAGATCGCCAAGGAGACAGCTCAGCTGGAGATTGAGGGTAAGGAAGCTGTCAAGGAGATTGGGAATGAATTTCTGAGGAGTGGAGTGTGTTTAGATCCTGAACTGCGAATTGAGGAAAAATTGGAGGATCTTGGCTCTTTTACTCTGCCGTGTTCAATAGGCCTTAGGATTTTCAACAATTGCTTGTGCGATTTGGGAGCTTCAGTCAGCATCATGCCACTATCAGTTGCCAACAAGATGGGTTTCAGCAGTTTTAAACCGAGTAGTCTGTATGTGGTTCTAGCTGATAGAACAATCAAACACCCCATTGGTGTTCTGGAAAACTTGCCTCTCAGGATTGGAAGAGCGGAAGTTCCTACTGATTTCATGATCCTTGATATGGATAATGAACCAGACGATCCACTGATCCTAGGAAGACCATTCTTGGCAACAGTAGGAGCAATGATTGATGTGAAGCGAGGAAAAATCAGAATTGAGTAGCCATGGGATTTTAAACCGAAACGAAATAACGGAACCAAAATTTTGGTGTTCGGTTCAGTTTCGGTTATGGCGGCTGAACCGATCGGTAAAATTTTTTTTTCAAAAAAACTGATATATTTTGGTTCGGTTTTCGGTTAACCGAATATTTTTATTTTTTTTTAATTTTATTTTAATTTAATTTTAATTTTATTTTAATTTTTTTGGCAAAAATCTAATAAAACTGAAATTTACACCTAAAATACCGAATCACCCGTAAAAACCGAAACCGAAACACCAAAATATTTGAAATAAAACCGAAAAACCTAAATTATCTCTAAATAACCTGTTGGGCATAATTTTATCATCATAAATAAATAAATATAATTTGTTTAGTCAATGCATATTTTGCTGGATAAAGTCAATGCAAATCAGAAGTTATCAATATAAAAGGGAAAGTCTCCTGATTGGTTCAATAAACTGAGAATCTCGTGACTAACTGTCAAGAGACCGAGAATCTTGTGACTGATTCTGTCACGAGACCGAGAATCTCGTGACTGATTCTGTCATGAGACCGAGAATCTCGCGACTAACTTCGTCGATGGACCGACAGTCACGCGACTAGATCTATTAAGGGACCAAGAGTCTAGCGACCGATTTTACTAATGGGCCGAGAGTCCCACGACTGACCCTATCATAGATAGAGTCGGCAAGCCCGAGACAAATCCTAAGGGATCAGGGTAAAGGGATCTCTATATAAAAGGAGAGCAGCCTCCACGAGGGAGAGGATAGATGGAGAACAAAGCAAGAGACCTAAAACACAAGACACACGACTCAACTCTGGAACGCGACTAGGGTTTATAGATTGATTCGTTGTGCCTTGAATTCTTGTATTTGAGCTCGAGACTTTGATCAATAAAAGCAACTATTCAACATCTGTTTGTTGTTTCCGTAGTCTTTATACGAATCGATTAATTTTGCCCAAACAATTGGCGCTAGAGAGAGGGGCAAAGTAATCTACGTGAGATGACAGATCTACCTTTGTGGACTAACCCTATTAATCTTGGCTTAGTCTCTGTTTTTACCTTCAAGGATTTACTAATGGCCCCAAAGATGAAGACTTACCAAAAGAAGGGGAGCAGATCAACCTCCACCGCTGCAAGAACCGGAGGTGAAGCCGTCGAACCTCGTGAATCCCAAGGAAGAGGAGACGTTCTGCATTCCCAACAGTTGGCTGGACGTTTCGCATCCCCAACCCAATGCTCAACCCGATCCGTCACCCGAGCAGGTGCTCGAGCAACCGATCGTGCAGATCTTTGAGTTTGGCTCACCAATCCCGGTGACGAGTGCTGTTCGTCGATCTCCTCGACATAGGGATCTGTCTACGTCCGAGAGAACTGTCACCGACCCTATGGAGGTCGATTCTGATGCAGACGTAGGAGAACCAGAAGAGATCCAAACCTCACAGTTAAGGAGCAGAGCTGCGGTTGATAGAGGGAAGAGACCAGCCTCTGAAAGGGCTGAATAGGTGGCCGAGAGAGCAGCTGAGGAAGAGGATCAAGACACAGAGGAGGAGAGCCGTGACCGAGAGGAGGAGCAGAGAGAACGCACACGCCAGGCTTCGCGGAGGCTGAAGCAGAATGAGGTGGAGACTCCGGCCAAGCTCTTCAAGGTCCTCCGCTAGATGAGCTTTGTAGGAATCCGCTACCCTCACCATGAAACAATGAAGCAGTTGGAGATCGCTAGAGATGTCGAATTCCTTTTTGATATGTGCCACCTAGGCCAGATGATGCGAACCAACATCAAAGCTTATGAGGAGGAGACGGTTCACTTCCTCTCCATGCTATGGTTACACTACTTTGAAGACCACCCGATCCTACTATCCGATGGGGGGATTGGGTTCATCACTTTCTCCGTGCGCAACAAGGAGTACCGACTTACCTTCAAGGAGATGGAGAAGTAGTATGGTTCAAGGCTGGGAGTGGAGAAAGCATGGAGGTGAGCAAGGAGGAGATGAAGTCCCTATGGCTGACAATAGGAGACAAGCTTCCCTACAAGTCTACAAGCTCTAAGTCTGCTCAAATAAAGAGCCTTGTTTTGAGGTATTTTCACAAGTCCCTAGCTTGCACCCTTTCTGCTAGAAAGGAGACTGTGAATGTGAATGATCAGGAGCTCCAGCCGCTAGACATTGCCTTGTGTGGAGTGTTAGATAATGCTAGGGATGGTAACCAACTGATAGGAGATGTTGCGAATACTAGCACGATCTTTGTGCTGCTCGATCAGTTCCTTTACCTTAAGTCTCGGACAATAAAAACTGAGAGAAGAGAGGGAGCTGGGGAGATCTCCATAAGAGGATTGGTCACACCAATTTTGGTGGCCTGCGATGTGCCTTTGAAGGGAGTGGTACATGAGCCGAGATGGCTAGACATAGAGTACTTGACACTGGCAAGATTCTTTGCCTATGAGAGGCCAAACGACATGTTGCTCTTCAAGTTTGTCCATCCAGCTGCCGGAGCCACCCAAATGATCCTGCCCAACGTCGTGTGTACCAAAGTCAGGCTAGGAGACAACATAGACTTCACACCACCTTTGGAGGAGCTGTACAACCCGAATGAGGAATTCGAAGCTGAAGAGAGAGAGCCGAATGGGGAAGGACAGGGAGATAACTCGGAAGATTATGATTTTGAGGAGTATGTTTGCTTTCAAAAGCAACCTGTTGGGGTGAGGGGAGCTCACAAGAGGATCGGATGGCTGAAGAGGATGAACAAGTTCCTAGCTAGGAAAGTGAAGGACCTTACCGGCTCAGTGAAGGTAATGGTAGGTCAGATCAGGGAGCTGCAAGACAAGGCAAGCTGTGCCTCATCCCCCACTTCGGCATATGCACCCACATGGATGGTGAGGAGCGGACCACTAGGAGGAATTCGATGATTAACGCCTCCATAGCCTCACAGAGCATCATTCTACGAGCCCCAAGCAGAGGAGGATGCCACCAGGCCAGATAGATCGCGGAGAAGCCACTCTGATGCCTATCCGATGCCTAACCCGATGGGGTACACGATGCCTTATCCGATGCCACCATCGAGCACACATTCAGGTGAGCACTCAGGGCCTTTCCCTCCGCCTTATCAGATGCAATACATGATGCCGTACGTGATGCACCCTGCGAGCGGCTATATGGGTGACCATTCCGGACCTCTTCCACCATATCCATCGTACTATCTGATGCCCTACCCGATGAGCTACGCGATGCCTTACACGATCAACCCCTCGGATGCTGGTCCGAGCAAGTCGTCCATGCACATAACCGAGCTCTCTGATGAGCGAATCCCGACACCTGCTGAAGCCGGTGATGACCCTGGCTACACGTTGGCGAGTATGGAGGCTGCTACGATCTCCTTCTTCACCAACCCATGAGGTACCAAATTCATTCAACCTTTGTAAATAACATTGCATTTTGTTTACTTAATTTTGTGTGATTCTTGGATTTTTTTTCAGACTTTTATTTACACAGGGACTGTGTAATTTAAGTTTGGGGAAGGGTCCTAGAATGTATATAACATTGTGTTTTATTTTCTTATTTCAAATTTTTGCATGCTAGTTTTATTTATTTGAGTCTGCATCTATTTGCATTGAAAAAACCCAAAAAATTTGTTTTTTTTTTTAAAAGAGTGTTCATGTAGTTGCATTTACATATTAGGATTGAGTCCAGTTTGCTTCATATAGGATTGTTGCATATGCATCTTAGGGGACAATGATTAAAACTACCTTGTTTAAAGTCAAACCTTAGGATTGAAGTTATAGCCCTTAATGACAGTTCATTGTTGCTAGATCAATCTTTGGAAAAAAATGAAAAATCTTTGTTTAGAACCTTGTGTCTTTTGAAAGCTTCCTCCACTTGCTTGAACATTGAATCATCTCTATGTTATTGGACTTAACCTGAACTTAAATTGTCTTGCTTATGGAATTTGAATATTTGCTCATGGTAACTCTAAACTCGGGTTAACACACCAATTTAACCAATCTTTTTGTTTAACTCGATTCGTTTTTCCTACCCTTGAACCCAAACCTTTCTTTCAAACCTTGTTATGAATTGTTGAGTGAGGCCTTTTCATTGTGTGATAGGTTGTGAAACCTTGAGAGTATTGAGAACGACAAAGAACTGGCACTTGATTTAGCTAAGTTAGAATCATTTGGACTAGCTAATAGAATCGGTTTTGAAAGAAAGGTGGATTAGCATGATTATTTGGGTTTGGGTTAAGGAATAAAAAGAGAAATAAAAGAAGAAATTCCCTAAGGCTCAGTACAATTAGCTCTAAGTCTTTAAGTAAAAAAAAAAAAAAAAAAAAGATCTTGCTATAGTCTCCTAGAAAAAGAAAAAAAAAATATAGGAATATTATTAGGAGTTTAGCAAAGAAAGAAAAAGAAAAAAAAGAGATAGATGTTTAAAATTTAGACCTTAGAGATTATAGAAAAGAAGAGAGTTAAAATCAAGGATGTGGGTAGTTTTATTCTAGGGGATAAAAAAAAAAAAAAAAAAAGTGAATGAGAAAAGGGTAGATTATCAAGAGTTAAGCTTTGTATGCCCTAATTGTTCTCAATCTTAGATAGTTTTCACAACTGTCTAGCATTCCTTCTTTTGAGAGAGAACCATCCAAAGATATTGTTTGAAACTACCTTACCAAAAAGCCTTACCCTTGAATCCGATTGAGCTTGATTCACCTTCCATTTGCAAGAATTCGCCAAACACTTAAATGAATGTGAAAGAGATGTTCTTTGGAATTGCAAGTCTTTACTTTTAGTTGGAGGTTGAATTAGATCGATGAATGGTAATAAGCATAGACAAATATTTGTAAGTATGTTGATTGATCTTAGCACCATTAAACTATCTTTAAGGACTATAGCTTGAATCTTTCGCTTACCACAAAAAGGTTATGAGTCCCCATTTTTAACTCATCCTCTACTTCCTTGCTAGAAGACTAGCAAGATTTAAGTTTGGGGGTCTGATAACTCTCTAGATTTAAGATTTAAGTTTGCTAGAAGACTAGCAAGATTTAAGTCCCCTCTTCTTCCTCTCGCCCTAGCACGCCGCAGATCCTCAAACGAGAGAGCGAGAGCTTCTGAGAAAGATCTTGAGCGACTCAAACTCTTTTTCCATTTTGTTAGGATTTATTTTACTTCTTTTTGCTATCCTTTTAGATTCTATTTTGTACTCTTCACTTTTATTTTTATATTTCAATACAATGCAATTTTCGTTTATCTATGCTTTTATGTTTTCTGCAATGAAATCCGAGTAGTGAAACAAAGTTTCTAGGGATGGGATAGACGATTTTTGTGTTCTTGATCGGTTAGGATGTCTTAGCTTGGTTGTTTATGTTTTATAAATTCCTTTCTCGATTGGTGTTCTTAATGCTATCAACAAACCGAGAGGTTGAGATTAGTCTAGGGTGTTTTACCATCGAGAGGTGTAGATGAAATGCTTGAATCAATCAATGCTAGAGATTTAATCACTTAGCCTAAGAGATTAGATGTGTAAGGAGTTTATTGACAATAATGAATCGGTTTGTATTGCCTGCTTGGTCATGTTTCTCCAACGAGAGTAGGGTAGGGAAGTGATCAAGGTTGATTGTGTCTATCACGAGAGTGTTTTAACAAGATTTTAGATTCATTGTCTAAGGAATATTTGCTTGAGGCATGTAGGACATCCATACTTGTCTGGAACACTTAGGAGTCGATTACCCCATCCTTAGGAGCTTTCGCATTTTGATTGTTTACATTTTTATTCATCACTCGATCCTATACCCAAACTGGTACTCGATCACCAGCTTCGTGTACACCCTCGAGTTGTTCATACTTTCTTTGTTTACTCGATCACCCCACCCGATCCTGTACTCGAATGATTGCATCGAGTGCTTAGGTCGTGTGGTTCTTGTTTATTTACTTTCTTTTATTTATTTTAGGACTGTTAGATCAAACCCATTACTAATTGGCTTGACTTGCATAGTTTTGATCATATCTCATTTGCTAGCATAACAACCATTTGGATTGATAACCCTTTGTACTACAACTACATAGAGAATTGATACCCTGGGTGAAAATCCTGTTATCAGGTCCACTAAGAGAGATGGTGAGGGCGTTACAAGTGGTGTCAAAGTCAAACCTAGATGAGTGTGGAGTCAGGTGGACTCACACTGTCAGGAGGTGACGGTGTTGGTGCGCAAAGAGAATGTTGTGATCTGTTAGTGGGAGTAAATTGTGATACCCCGGTTTCAGGAACATGCAAAGAGGTTTAAAAGAATTGATTTGGCCACCTATGTCATCAAAGTGTACTTATCTTTTCAGTTAAAGGTCTTGAGAGAACTCAAGAATTAAACATGCTTATGCGGGAATAATTTCAGGATTGGTACACTTCCGGGGAAATGATTGTCGGAACTATGTAAATAATAACAAAACACAGAGAAATATCATGTGGTTATTTGTAGGGACAGTAAACAAGTTTTTCACATATGTAACAAACTGACTGTTGGATACAGATGAGTTCATGGGCCGGAAATAGAAGTTGAGCCTACTGAGCGAGGTGGGCTTATAAATTTGGAGTAGACATGAAGCCACTAAGAAAGTTGGCAATCAGAGAGTTACATATCTTCTCTTGCACCGTCTGATGCTTTTCTTGGTTCCCAAGAAACTTTTGCTCGTAAGATTGATTTGAAGAACTTGCTCCAAAACCTTTGTCAAACCAGATTGAACCCACACCATATCTCTGCCCCTTCTTAGTTATAGTTGGTACAGAAAAGTTTGGAAATAAATAATTTTTATGCAATAATTAAATTAAAGTATGAAAACTTAGAGAGTGGAAAACTTCATCTTTTTCGACTAGGGATAATTGGTAGTCTAGTGGTGTATCTTTCTGCTGACTCAACTGTTCTATAAACTCTATCGTAATTTATAAGAGCATCGCAAACTCACCATCTTCTATAAACTCTAAATCTTTTTCAATTCATTTCTATTTTTGCCTTTGAAATAGATATCGATATTTCTTTTTTCTTATCGTTGGGTACAACAGGCCGGTCTATTAGTCAAATCCTTACATTCGTAGGGAACGGGACTCGATCCATGGTGTGATGGTGCCTTGTGCATTAAGGACTTACCATTTGCCACTGGCCCACTGCACTAAAGTAATGTGAGACTAAAAGTCACTTTTTATCAAATCATTTTTTCAAATTTTTATCAAATAAGGAACTTCTTCATTCACCCTCTTATAAAATAAAGAATTAAAATATGTATACATTTGTAAGTATGTTTGTTATCTTTTTAAACACTTTGTTTTTATATAAAAAAAATCGAATATAAGTAGAATTAATTTATTTATTAAATTAATTATTTAATATAAATGGCATGCCTGTAAATAAGTGTTATCTTCAAGATTTATTTTATAAATGTCTCAAAAAAATGTATATATAGATTGGGTTACTGTTCACCAAAACGAAAAGTCTGTTGGGTTACTATAATTTTTCCATTACTTCAACCTATTGATTGCATTCAGAATGGTTCATATAAGGTTTTATATAGTTTGAGAATTATAAGTCTTAACTGTTTTGCTAAGTTGGCATTGGATGTCGTGTAGTTATATATGAACTGATTGTAAGAAAATTACGTTAAAGCGAGAGTTTGTCTTGATCATAGAAATTAAGGACACATTATTATTCATTATTCGGATAATAGCAACTAGAAAGGGTAAATAATGACCTTCTTCTACGTCACATAGAAAACCTGGAAATAGTAGAAGCTAGCTCAAGACTCTAGCATTTTTTGTCACATATACAACAATTATTGAAAACGAGGAAAACAACAACACATAGTTCGTGGAATCGCTTGTTAGGCAGTTTCAACTTCATTGGATGAGCCCTTGGTACATAACTCAGAACATGCCTCGGTGCATTGTACAACTGCTCCATTCACAATTTCACTTGCATCTAATTTACATAAACAATATATTAGAATAAATTGATTTTTCATATGCTCCAAATCTAATAATAAAAATAAAAAATAATAATATTAATGAGTTTTTGCGTTACCGGAGTTTTGGAGAATGGTTAAGCTACCAAACACAGAAGATGCACAACCCAACTTACAGTATTTGTTGACGGCATCACCTTAAATAAAAAAACAAAATTTTAAAAAAATTCTTCTAACTTGCATCAAAATCTTGGTCCAACTTGTAAAAGATATAGCTTAATGAAACAACAAAGACAAAATGTGAAATTAAATTACCAGAGTTTTCAAGAATGTCACGTGGACCCGGAGGACATGGCCCCTCAACAATTTTGCATCCACAAAGTTTTGCACAAGCTTCCTTAGAACCTCCAGGGAAACGGCATACATTGTAACAGTTTCTAGAAATCGTGCTCGGGCAACAACTCCTTGCTTCGACTTGAATCTGCGCCATGACAAGACTCATTACTAGCACACTTAGAATCAAAGTTTTGCCTTCCATCTTTCGATTGATCATTTGTTTGATTGCAAAATGTATATGTGGAGGAGAGTTATAAGCTTGTATTGATGAAATGGTGATGAAATAAGGCTCGCTTTTATACTAGTTGGGTCTACGACTGGCAACCAGAAACTTCGTATGATATGTTTATCACATGCTCTCTATAGAGTCTGTCTGTACTTGCTGCGTGGACCAACCTTATCTTAATGACAATCTGATTCAGACTAAGGATAAATTCAAATCATCTTCTTCTTTTTCGTTATGGTTAACTTAAAATTAGGATACCTAATATTCCTTTCTTTTTTCTTCCACTACCAAATCTTAAATTTATTTTTGGTTTGTACTATTTAATATTATTTCATAACAAAAATCTATATAGTTTACTTTTGTTAAAAAAAAGATTTTGTCGTCTAATTAATTTATACGATTTGTAAATTTCTCACTAATGTTCTTTTAAATTTCTTTACTCTTCGTCTACCAAATATTTAATTATTTTTAGTTTTTAATTTAATATTATTTCATAGTTAAAATCTCTATCGTTTACTTTTGTTAAGGAAAAAGTAATCTATTTTACAGAATATATTTATTTTCTTTTGTTTTTACAATTTATAAAATTTTCACTTATTTTTTTTATCACAATCGTAACTTTTTTACTTAACTATTTCTATCGGTTTCACATGTCAATATTTACTATATATTAAACTATAATAAAGTAGAGTTGTGAGAAATTGTCATTTGGCACCAATCTTTTTTTTAACATGTGTCATTTTTTTCTATTATAATGAAATAAAAGACACATTATTGCTAATCTATAACTAAATTGTCTACACACATTTTTTTAGTTTGGGACATTTTCTTTGTTCAGTTTCTTTAGATTACATTTACTTCTCTCAAACAATTACCTTTATGACATTATGGATGGACGTTTGCTTTTGTTCAAACTGTTCATGTTGCAATAATGCATACGGCCAAATTAATTACAATTAATATGCTTTATAACTGTATTTATTGCCATGAATGTGATTACTCAGAATAATGTATGTGTCAGTGGAATTCCTTACAAACTTCAAACAATGTTTAGTGTATTATATAAGATCCAATGCTCACATGACTAATAATGAAGAAAACGATTACTCACTATATGTCTTTCTTTTCCCATCATTTCCCATGGTTTTTTTTCTTATGAAGTTTTTAAAAAAAAATTTGATGTCTTGCAGTATGATGATTAACAGATTAATTTCTCTATGACTATTTGAAGAAATCGTTTACAAAACCATGTCAATGTACTTTTTTTCTTGGTATGAGAGTCTTGTCAATATTTATTAGCTTCTTCAAAGGATTATGTTTTATGATAGTCATGATTTAAAGTTTTTGCATTGTTTTGTAATGTGGTTTTTTAAACTTTCAAACTATAGTTCGAAGTCTTAAGTGATGAAGATGAGCCTAATGCTTGACTCCTAAAGCACAACCTCTTTGGCTTTGAACATTCACTCATAATATTATAGTTGTAAGTCCCATAGATTTCTCCTCTTAAGTCCTCTAATCTTCAAATACAATATATTTCTAACTTTTTGTTTTGTAAATTTCCTTTGTTTTTCATTTTTAAAAGTTCTTTATCCCCATTACAAACATATATATTACTTTGCATATTGTTAAAAGGATTGAGCATAATTTTACCGTGTAATGCATATATACATAGTCAAAATATCACATACTTCTTTATGCCTCTTTTGAATCACTTCCTAAACTTTACAACATCCATTCACATCACACGGAAAAATATTACAAAGACCTATTGTTAAATATTTGATATATATATACACATATTGTAACCTCGATACTTTCATCATAGACATATGTCAATCATTAAAAGTGGTATAAATTAATACGTAGGTTAACCTGTACAAAAGCAAAACTACTTTTAAATCACATTAATATTGTTTGTGTTACCAATCATACCTCATATCTATTTTCATGTGACCCTTACTCCATCCGTCATTATGCCGAAAAAAACTTACACCATTTCCAATGGTTATCTTATTTGATTTGAATTTATACTTTACATTTAGGATATAATTTTGAAGAGATATGGTTTAGTATTCAGAGTATAAGATTAAAAGCATGATGCTATTTTAGTATTTTTAGAATTTAGAAATAATTTGCTAAATTTAAAACCAAAACTTATTTTTTATGCAATATGTGAAAATTATCCTTCTTTTAACACACTTCATAATTATAAACTTATAAATGTATGTATTTAAAGTCTTTTTAATGCATATATAAATAATATCATGTACATTTCATATATAATTTAATGAAATTTTATTTTACATACAAAATATTTTACATTTCATATGTATTTTCTAGTATTGTATATATTCGTGCAAACCGTGTAGTTATTATGCACGTTCTTATAATTTGGAGTGAGACAAAACTCCAAATAGTTTGTTACAACGTGTTCTGTGTTTTTTTTTTTAACCAACTCTTTTTGTATTTGTATTGGAGTTTTGAATTATATGTTTGGGACCAAATAAATGCTTGGTGCCTAATAATTTGAGTGGTGTGCTAAAATATTTGAAACAAATTTCTTCCATCTGAGCAAGTGTGTTAGAGTTAATTAACTGATAATTCTAGAGAACTACATATTTTAGAGCTTTCGTGATCGATAAAAACTAATAATATACTTATGTATTTATATAACTAAAAATACCTTTATAAAAAAAACTAATAATATATATATGTATATATATATATATATGTATTTATATGTATTTCAGGTTTACTGTAAAAAGAATAGATTGTTTGTCGTGAACAATATATCGGTGTTTTCTTTTTGTTTGTTTTTCGCGGGACCATGATGAATGCTTGTGGGCATGATTTGTTTATTTTCTCTGAATCAAAAAGGATTTTTGTTGAAATCTATACTATTAAAAGGGAAGCATTTTTTATAAGTAAACATAGAGTTTGAAATTATTACAATGAAATGCCACTCAAATAAGGATAAGAATATGTATAATACTTAAGCCAAACAGATTGATATTAATTAGAGCCAAACAGATTAATATTAGTTGTATTAGCCAAAAAAAAAATGATATAACACATAAAATTGGGTGCAGTTATAACCTACCATAAAAAACAGAAAGATTAGGAAAATAGAATAAAATCAGTGTCCCTTAAAAATTGCAAAATGCCTTAATTAATATCTAAATAATTAAATTAGAATCATTAGTCTTCAAATCTTGAATACGTGGGATCCTTTGTATTCGAATGAGGAAATAATCCAAACGGGTTCAACATATTTTTTAGCCAAAAATAATGCAGTTATATTAAAAAAAACACAACATAAAGAAATTATAATAAATTCAAAATCCCGTATATTTAATACGTACTATAATTACAAGATCAAAATATTTAGTCCGAATTGTTTGTGTAAAATATATATATTGTAATATCAATTATGGCATCGCTTGGTCATAATTTTCTTACAATAGGGTTTGAAATTATTACAATAAAATGCCACTAAAAATATAATAAGGTGTAATTTTATAGTAGATTTGTATGTCCATCCACACAACATATAGCATAAGGTGTAGACATGTATGTCCCATAATGAAATGTTTCATAATACTGGTTATAAACTAATTACAAATTGTAAATTGACATTATCTGCTATATTTTCATTGAATTTGTGTGTTATTTAAATTCTGTCAATCAAACAAGACAAAACAAAACGATGTTTACGCATTTAAGAATGAAATAGTAGTTTTTATTTTAATTTTATGTATCATAAAAATATTTCCATAGATATTTCTATTTTTGAATATCAAAAAAAATATATATATATATATTGACAAACTTTTCCTGATAAAAAAGAAGAAGGGATGGGTTTGTAATATATTCAAAATCTCCATAGACTTATTTATTTCAAATATCATGACTAATTATAACGGTTATAAGATAAGAACATGTAATATAAAGAATAAAAAACATTATAATGTAAAAAAAATTGGGTAACAAGTTACAGTATAAACTTATAAGCTATATTCAGTTCTCAAAATCTCACTAATTTGAGTATGCGTCAACTTCGGAACGGGTATATGTTTAATTTACGATGATTAATTCAAAAATTTGAGTAGATTTAAATATTTTAAAAGTATTCCGTCATAATGTCTTACATATTAAAAAAAATTTACTGAAATGCATATTACCCTCGGGGTTTACAAATTCAAGCAAGGTGAATGCATACATTACTTATTTGGTTTTTTGGAGTTAGTTTTTTACGGGCCAAAAAATATTAAATTTGGTACCGGACAAACCTATCGAGATGGGTTTCACAAGCGCTTTGGTAACACTTTAGGTCATTCTATCAAAAATTTAAATTTTTAGCGTTTTCCAGTTTGATAGTTCACGGGTTTAATAATAATTAATCTAATCGATCACTAATTTGGTTCTTATTTGATCTGGATCCACCACCATCACATTAATTCAATTTTTTTTGTGAAACCGCTATTATTTCAGCCTAACATTCAAAAAATGAATATAAACAACCAAACTTAGTTTCAATTATAGATTTTATACCCTCTAATTATATACCTATGGAAAAGCAGTACTCTCAACTATGGTGTATGAAACTATTTTTATATTTTTTTTACATATAGATTGATTTGTCATATATTACTTTCAAATATATTATTTTATTACAGTTTACAAACTAAAACAAACTAACATTTTCAAAATAAAACAAACTAACACTTTCAAAATAAAAACTATATAAAAACATATTTTATATAATTTTTTTTGACACATATAATATATTTTAAACTTTATAGCAAATTTAATTTATGAAATCAACCCCGCACATACGTGCGGGTCTGAATCTAGTATTGATTGGTTTGCACATGGACATTGAATCTTCATTTAAGAATGTGGATTGGTTTACTAAGTATGTATATGGGTTTCAGAAAAATATTTCTGCATATTTGGCTGTTGGAATAGTTCATATCACTTTTAGTGTGAGTTTGTCAACAGAAAATTTGTTATCTATATAGATATGATTTTGCATAACTAAAAAATATAATATTTTGATTTTCCTTTACGACAAAAGCTTTTTTTAATCTCAAAGTGGTCGAATGCAAGAAATTAATATTTTATCATCCATCCGCAGTGTTATATAAATATTTCGGGTTTAATATAAAAAGAATAGATCGTTGAACGCGGGCAATATATCGGTGTTTACTCTTTGTATGTAAGTGCTTCCTTTGGGTAAGTCTCTTTACTAAATGACGAAGAACTTTTCCAAATTGCTAACAAGAGATATATCTGTAAACACCGAACATTTTCGTGTCTGATGTATGATGAAGGAGGAATTATGTCTGATGAAGTTGGGCCATCATTTGATCCCAAAAATGTGCGTCTTTAATTTGGGACTGCAAGGTTGCAATCTTCTCTTGCTCCGTCTGATACTTTTCTTCGCTCTCGAGAAACTTTTGCTTGTAAGATTGACTTGAAGAACTTGCTCCAAGAAGTTATTGGGTTACTACTCTAACAATCATGACTATAAGTTTTCCATTACTTCAACATATCGATTGCATGCTGAATGGTTCATACACTGAATTATATAATTTGAGATTTGTAAGTCTTAACTGTTTTGCTAAGTTTGCATTGGATGTTGTCAAGATATGAACTGATTGTAAGAAAATTACGTTAATGCGAAAGTTTTGATCGTAGATAGAAGAGAAGGACGCTACACACTATTATTCTTTATTTGGATAATAGCAAGTAGAAGTAGATGCTAGCTTAAGACTCTACCATTTTTTGTCACATACACGACAATTATTGAAAACAGCGAAAACAACAACACAGTTCTTGGATATCCTTATTAGGCAGTTTCAACTGCATTGGATGAGTCCTTGGTACAGAACTCAGAACATGCCTCGGTGCATTGTACAACTGCTCCACTCACAATTTCACTTGCATCTATTTCACTGAAACAAAAATTAAAATTAATTGATTTTTCACTTGTTCCAGAAATCTAATAATAATAATAATAATAATAATAATAATAATAATAATAATAATAATAATAATAATAATAATAATAATAATAATAATAATGAATTTTCACGTTACCGGAGTTCTGGAGAGTGGTCAAGGTATCACACACAGAGGATGTACAACCCAACTTACAATATTCGTTGACAGCATCACCTTAAATAAATTAAAAAAAAAGTTCTTGGATCGTGAAAATCTTGGTCCAACATGTAAAAGATATAACTTAATGAAACAACAAAGAAAGTATGAAATTACCAGAGTTTTCAAGAATGGCATGTATATATCACTACAAGAAAACATGCATTTTGAGACTACAATTTGTGACTACTTATTCAGTCACAAAATAGAGCGATGCTTTTAAGACTATTTTGCGACAACTTAACGACTACAAAAAAATGGGAGAGAAAAACGTCTCTTATTAACGACGAAACATAAAGGTCACAAAAGGGTCTTAAATTAACGACTACATTAGGACTATTTTGCGTCGAAAATAAATTCGTCTTAAAATGATCACAATTTGCGACTACTCTGTGACCATTTATATAGTCGGTACAGCAAGTCACAAAAACGTTGCATATCGAGAACTTATTTCAGTCCACATTTTTTACCCTTATTTAGTAACAAAGACGTCATAATTTGCGACGATATTGTGACTGATATCTGAAGACTTTGCGACTAACACCTGATTTAGCTACTCTTTTAAGACTGTTTACCCACTCTCTATATTTTTTATTTTGAAATTTCACATTTTAGATTCATTTCCATGTTTAGGTTGATGTTATGCTTTGTTTTGCTCACCTTATCAATAATAACTTTCACAAAGTATTAAATTTCAATGACTATAAACTAAACATCCATAAGTTCAAAATTTATCTTAAGTGTTACGTGTTCTTTTATGAGAATGTGTTGCAATGAAGAAAAATTCAAAACTAAGTAATGTAAACATTGTTTTACTAAATCTTACTATTGCATGTACTTTATACTACTACTATGAGTTCTCTTTAGTGATTTATATAAACAGTTTTGTTCATAATGTGTAGAATTCAAGATTTTTATTTTGTGACATATATATGGTAGTCTTAAAATGGTCACACATTGCGACGGATTTGCCACTATATTACGACTATCTCAACTTATCACTATATTGCTACCGATTAGAGACCTGTTTTGCGACGATATTGTGACTGATATCTGAAAACTTTGCGACTAACACCTTATTTAGCTACTCTTTTAAGACTGTTTACCCACTCTCTATATTTTTATTTTGAAATTTCACATTTGAGATTCATTTACATGTTTAGGTTGATGTTTATGCTTTGATTTGCTCACCTTATCAATAATAACTTTCTCAAAGTATTAATTTCAATGGCTATAAACTAAACATCTAGAAGTTCAAAATTTATCTTAAGTGTTACATGTTCTTTTATGAGAATGTGTTGCAATGAAGAAAAATTCAAAACTAACTGATGTAAACATTGTTTTACTAAATCTTACTATTACATGTACTTTATACTACTACTATGAGTTCTCTTTAGTGATTTATATAAACAGTTTTGTTCATAATGTGTAGAATTCAAATTTTTTTATTTTGTGACGTATATATGGTAGTCTTAAAATGGTCACACATTGCGACTGATTTGCCACTATATTACAACTATCTCAATTTCTCGCTCTTTTGCTACCAATTAGAGACCTGTTTTGCGACGATATTGTGAGTGATATCTGAAGACTTTGCGACTAACACCTGATTTAGCTACTCTTTTAAGACTGTTTACCCACTCTCTATATTTTCTATTTTGAAATTTCACATTTGAGATTCATTTACATGTTTAAGTTGATGTTTATGCTTTGTTTTGCTCACCTTATCAATAATAACTTTCTCAAAGTTTTAAATTTCAATGACTATAAACTAAATATCCATAAGTTCAAAATTTATCTTAAGTGTTACATGTTCTTTTATGAGTAATACATACACAAAATCTCTATAAAACTCTTGTTTATCAGTGTTTTAAACAAAATATTTGTATTTTCTGTTTCATGTACAAGTGTTACATGTGGTTTCCGTTGAAACTTGTTAGTTATGTAGTATCTTATAAACTAACTTATCGAAACATTGTTTTATCTTTTTAAACTGAGATTTTTATCTTTTTAAACTGAGTATATCTTAAATTAAAATCCAACACTTAAATCTTCAAAAAAGCATAATCATTGAAAGCCTAAATTATGAACAAAAAAAGACAATTATATAAACAATTATGAATTTGTATTCAAAATTATATACACAACTAAAATAAATATGAAACTAAAATTATTTGGTTTGGGCGGACAAACCCAAAAATTCCAACCATCCCACTATTTTATTTGGTTTTTCCGGTTAATGTGAAATTATTTGGAAAAGAGTAGTGGGTTAATTATATATCTGTTTATATATAATTAATTGTATAGTTCTGAATAATTCAAATTGTCATATCTTAAACAATTGCATTCCGATTTTCATATTCTATAAACCAAATCTTCGTTTGGACATTATTATAATATTATGTAAATTGTGACCAGGTGAGGATACGGCATATATTTGTATTATGTAGAGTATGTCATATATTTATTTCATTAATTAAAAAAATAAGAAACCACGTTTAGGGGGTGTTATTCAACCTTGGATTTTAATGGAGTTAGATGTATTTCAAAATCCAGTGTTATTCAATTAGGTATTTTAAAAAATACAATAAAATCTGGTGTTATTGGATTTAACATTTGTTGGATGATTTTAAATCACTTGTAAATATGTTGTTATTCTATTTCCAATGGATTTTGTTTTACTTTAGATTTTAACGTATTTTACATCCAAAACATGAACAAACACAATCCTAACAATTTTTAAGTATTTCATCTCTCACACTTCTCATAAGTATCTTTCCCGATCAATAACATCCAGTGATTTCGTCATCATCATTGTCGTCATCATCATCGTCGTCATCATTGTCATCATCGTCGTCATCATCGTCATCACCATCATCGTCGTCGTTATTATTTTGACTCTGCTATTTTCGTTATTTTCTTCAGGAATAATGATTTATGCAGTTTAAGTTTGAGATGGGTTCAACTCTGTTTTGCTATTCAATCAACCCATCTCCATCAAAGCTTGATTTCACGAGGACACATGTATTTAGTCCCGTTTCTAAACAGTTTGACTTAGGTTTATCATCCTTTACCGGGAAATCAGCAGGAGGAGGAGGAGGGTTTAGGAGCCGTCGAAGTTTGGTCGGAGTAAAGGCGGCGACAGCGTTAGTTGAGGAGAAGCGAGAGTCAGGGACAGAGAAGAAGAAGAAATCGAGGTTTTAGTTGCCGGAGGTGGAATCAGAGATTCGGAGGTATGGTGTTTGCTTTAGCTGCGAAGAAGAAGGGGTTCGATGTAATGTAATGTTTTTAATTTGGTTTTAATTCACAACACAATAATCTATGGATAAGTTATATTTTTTTATTTACCTTCAAAAATAAAATAAAAATCCACTAATAAATGATTTTCAAAACCATGTGTAATGCTTTCAAATCCACTAATGACATCCAAATCCACCTTCAATGCATTTACAAAACCATTGGATTCTGAGATCTACTAATACTTTAAATCCATTAAAAACCTTTGTTGAATAACACCCCCTTAGTTAAAAACCTAAATGCTCTTCTTCTTCGTTGCTTTACCTTGCAGCGCCGCTGGTAAGAGAAGTTACAGTTTTTTCAGATTTAACCTCAAAACACATATATTTCCATTGATTATACACAGTTCTAATCTTAGTTTCAAGTGATTCAACAATTTTTTTAACAATTCTAGTTCATCTGTTATTCGCTTCCTAACCCGAACCGTACGCTTTTCAGGCGCTGTAGAAACTCAGATCTCTTTCTCTTCGATTTAGCTCCGATCTCTTCCTCTTCAATGTAGTTCTGATCTCTTCCTCCTCAACTCGCCATGTGTCTCTCCAGCCGACAGGCTGACCACCATCGCGCTAAACCCTTTGATTCTGATCTAACAGGTACTTGTTCCGTCTTTTCTCTTCTCTTTCTCGCTATTTGTCGAGTTCATATTAAGATTTAGACTATCAGATTCATTCTTCATTTCCACTGCTTCTCTCTTAGGTCATACAGATTGGAAGCGTTAAACTCAAGCCACTCAACCGCTCTTCTTTCTCTGCCTCTGTTTTCTCTCCGTCTCTCCGATTCACAAGCTTTTGACAGCGAAAGATTCTCACCGCCGTTTTTTTCGTCGTTGAAGAACATAAACAGATCCGACGCCACGAGACCACCGAGAAGCCTTGGAGGAAGAAGCATAGCAAGCAACGGGAATCGTCGGCAAACGGCATTTGGTTGCGGCGGCTGAGGGCTCACTAGGGTGATTAGGTTTTTTTTGGTTGATTTTAGCATCCAGTTTAACCGTGATTTAGTGGCTGGTTCAATTCTGTAACAATTATTCAATTCCCGGTTTGGTTGGTTTGTTAATATTAATATATATATTAATTTAAAGAAAAATTGTCACGAAATAATTTGTATCAATATATATATATATGGTTTTTTTTTTTTTTTTTTTTTTTTTAATTAATTTTTTGTAATATGTCGCAAAAATGTCCCAAATCTGTGATATAATTATGGTCACAATTTAGTCTCTAATACATGACCATATTATGCTGTCACAAAATGGTTGTAAGTTTAAGACTATTTTGAGACTCATTTGGCGACCGTTTTTTAGCGACCATCAATACTAGTTACTAAATAGTCGTAAAATAGCTTTTTGCGACTGTTTCGCGACGTTTTTGGGAGTTGCAAATTGTGTGTTTTTTTGTAGTGTATGGCGGAGTTGTACATTTTTTCCCCTTAATAATTTTGCATCCACAAAGTTTTGCACAAGTTTCCCTAGCAGTTCCAGGAAGACGGCATACATTGTAACAGTTTCTAGCAGTCGTGCTCGAGCAACAACTCTTTGCTTCGACTTGAATCTGCGCCATGACAAGACTCATTAAGAGCACACTTAGAATCAAAGTTTTGCCTTCCATCTTTCGATTTGTTTGATTGATGAAATGGTGATGAGACAAGGCTCGTTTAAATACTAGTTGGTCTACATTTAGAACCACAAACTTCGTATGATACACTTATCATCACATTCTCTGTAGACTTTGTGTGTAAACGCTGCGTGGACCAAACCTTATCTTAATGGCAATCGAATTCACACTAAGGATAGTCTAAAATCTTGTTCTTCTTTTTCTTTTTGGTTAACCAGATAAAGAAAAACAAATCTATTAGAGTTTTGTGTTAATTACTTGATATATTTGAATCAGGATACTTAATAGGGAGTCACTATTCCGTATTAGTTTGCTGGCTATATATATTTTGTATGTACGTGCTAACTTGTGTAATTATGATGACGTTCTTAAACATCATTAGCTTTGTAGAAACTGAGGTTTCTCTCAATGAATTTGTTTTAGAAGAGAAACAAATTCAATAACAATCTCTTGGAGAGTTCGGATCAAAAAGCAAGAAAAGAAGAAGTGAGATATCTTGAAAAGCAAGTTAGGCTTTTTCAAGAACAATGAAGAATTAGGGTTTTTGGTATTAATTTGTTGATGTCTTTACAATGAGGGAGTTGCCCTCTATTTATAGGTTTTTCGAAGATCTACTGCGTATATTCAAGAATATACTGAATATATTGACTTTCCTAATTTACGGCGAACTGATTAGGAAAGTTCACCCCTCCACGCTAGGTCAGCCGCAAAGCGAATTGAAGTGCCAGCTTGTCACCTCGTCCATGGGCTCTTCAATGCTACTGGGCCTCCAGAGATGAAATCCAAACCTAAGTCGAGCTCTGGTTTAGATAACCGGTTCTTTTAACAGGTTTAGATCGGTATGTTGGGGGTGCTAATTCCCGCACCAACAATTAGTCCCCCCTCAGTTCGGTATATATCGAAGTTAATTTCGAATATCCGAACTTGAAGAAGGAATATCCGATTTAATTTGTAAAAGAATCTACGTCCAATTCCTGAATCTCAACGCCGCTTCGCCATCCACTAACGATGCGACACGTGTCTGATAAGTCGCATCCATCAATTCGGAAGCCGAAACGTCGCGTAGGGTGGATAGGCAATTATGACTCCGCGTAGGGTTGCCGCCCACTACCTTCTATAAATACTCCATCTCCACCGGATGTTTTCACTTTCGCCGTTTTCGTCCAAAGGTAATTACTTCGCCCTTCTTCTCTCTTCGCCTTAATTATTTTGTTATTAGTGATCATTCTACACTCTTCGGCGACCTGCGCTATTCCTCTCCTCGGCCATGGCTTCCTCGTCTTCTACCACAAGTGAACCGTTAGTCCGCAAGTGCTCCGGGAAGGCAACCGCAACTATCGTCAGATCGGCCCTGGGCGAGATGCCGAATAGACCTGAAGAGGCCGAATGCTCGTCACGACGTGGGTCCAACAAGATTCCGATCCCTTCATTAATTGACGAGGATGACCGAGAATGTCACGGGAATGCCGTTCCAGTTTCTGATCTTCCGCCTGACAATTCGAACGGTGCAACAGTTCGACCTGACGATGTCATGATCGACGACCTCCTTCCCTGTCTGGATCACCGAGGTGACATCGGGGGCGATAAGACAACCAGCACTATCAAATCCGTTGGCGAAGTGCTGAATTCCTGTGGTCTATCTACATCTGGCGTGCACATTATTATCCCGGGGGACCATCAACGTCCGTGGACTCCGCCTCTCGGGTATATCTGTTTATATGAAGGATTCTTCTCCCAATGCCGTCTGTTCTTTCCGCTTCCTAACCTGCTCACTCAGTACGCCCATCGCCGTAAAATTCCGATATGCCAGTTGACTCCGGGAAGCATCTGCAACTTCGTCGCCGCACTTACCATCGCGGCCGAAGCCGGTGTTTTTCTCGATATAGAATGCTTCGAGCAACTGACAAATTTCAAGAATAGCCAGGGTAGCAGTTTGTGGATGGTTAATGCGAAGCCAGCTCATAACTTCCTTCCGGGAGAAAAGTCAGTAACTTTAAAAGTTAAGAGCTCGCTATTTTTCGTCCGAGTTGACGAACGCTCTTTCGAGAACCCAAGGCATGGCCGTCGAAGAATGTGGAATGACTCACCGGGTATCACCCTACTCCTTAATTTGCCAACTCGGACAACCTTGTTCTGACCTGATTTTAAATTTCACTTGTTTTACAGCTCGCCCTTCTCCAATTCGCGGACTTTCTGTCGAATCTGAGCATATCAAAGATTCCCTTTTCAGCGTAGCGGATCGTAGTTGGGGTCACATCTCTCGACGTCGTGTAGAAGCGGCAATGGGCAAAGCAAGATTGCAATTCGCCAGTTTCGCGAGCTCGTTAGGTCAAAGTTCCGAGGCCGCGCCAACCACCATCGTTGCTGCTGAAATGCTCCGATCCGTGGATCCGCGCGAGGAGCAGTCCACCGACCACGAACCAGAACCAACAGGAGACGAATTCGTCAACATTGAGGATGACGGCGATCTCCCAGAACCTGTCTTCGAAGAAGAGACGGAAACTCCCATCGACTCACTTCGTCCACCGCCGACTGAACCGATCGTTACAGTGCAAATCGCCTCCGAACCGGGTGACGGTTCAAAAAAGAAGAAGTCCAAGAAGTCCAAAAAGAAAGAAAAAGGTAAAGAGACTGCTCAGGAATCGGGTCGGAAACGCTCAGCAGCGGAGGCGGGGCTCGAATCGTACGATCGCTTCCGAGTTGATCGCGCCGGTTGCAAAACTGACAAATTCCGCTTCGACTATTTTGGAGAGTCACCCCTTGTATGCAACAGGGAAGCCTCCGGAGAACTATGCAGACAGCTGACGATGTCTGCAGCTATGCTACCTCCGCTCGACAACCTGGCGTGCAAAGAGCAATATATCCAAGCCGCCCAGTCCGCCCTTCAGGTACGAATCATATCGCCTCCTTTGCATTCTTACTTGATTTTATGTTGTAAACCCAGATTCTCATGCTACCTCGCCCTCACTCGCAGACCGCCGCCCTCATATCTTCACTTACGCTTACGTACGACAGGCGGGTGAAGACGATGGAGAAGTCAGAAGCCGAGTTCGACAAGATGAAAGAATGCTTGGAGAACCTCCGAGAGGCCGATAGGTCGAAGAACGAAAGAATCAAAGAGCTGGAGGACCTTCTTGCGAACAAGGACCAGAACTGCAACAACCTGGAAAAAAGGGTTGGCGAGCTGGAGTCGCGGGAGAAAGCGCTGGGGGAAGAAAAGGCTGAGCTGACGAAGAAGTTCGAGGAGCTCGGGGCGAGGTTTGATTCGGAGATGAGACGACTTCGCCTAGATCGCCAAAGCAAAGTCGAAGGCACCACAAAGAAAGCGCAGCGGCGACTTGATAAGGTAAAGGATTACCTCCGCGAACAAGAGATGGTCCGTCCTAAAGAGGATATTCTCAACCAAGCACACGGATTCGAGGAGATTATGGACTACCTTCTGAAGAACGGTGCATCTATCCCGGACCATCTGATCGCCGAGATCAAGGCAGGTAAGGAAACCGCGCGGAAAGAAGTTGAAGCGTTCGACCTTCTAGAGTTCGGCGAGGGCGACTTGGACATGTCTCCAGACCAACTCGGCTTTGGGCGTCTTCAGTCTGGAATCTCTGCTCCCGACTCCGTCCGACACCCGTATGGTTCCAATGCAGAATTTTTTCGTGCCGATCTTTCTGACAACGCCTCCTAGGGATGCGTTGTATTCTCCTTTTATGTTTTGAAACTTAAGACTTTGTGATATTGCTGCCCATACGGCCGACTTCTATTTTTCATTGTTTCTTTTTGGAAGTTTTCTTCTTTGCGCTTGTATCGAATATTGCCCTCCTTTCCTTTAAAATGGTAATTTTCCAATGTTGAAACCGGAAATATTCGTCTAGGATTGGTATAAATATGATCGCCCCGTGCTAGGTATTACCGTAATTCATCCAGACTAGTGCAAGATGCCGAGCTCCGTTAACAGTACCGCTTCCCTAATTGATGTCAGAAACGATGTTCCGACATTTTCCAACTTGGAAGCTATCGAGCGAGGGATTCCCTTCTACCCGTATATCCGAGCTCCCTGGATGCTAATGTCTCGTGTCAACTCGGAGGAAAGGCTGGAGCTAGAAACCTTCCTCTCCCACATTGAAGAGCGTCATTCCGAATACCGTGACCGACTAGCCATGATAGAACAATCGCGACATGAACTGCTAACCAAGCTCAAGCTACTTGAATCCCACCCGAGATTCTGGATCGAGAACGGTCTGGATAGGGTGGCGGATATGCCGCAATGCTTGGTTGATTACTGCAAAGAATGTTACCAATCGGAGAACTCGACTCCCAGCGAACCGAGTTTTGCTTTGAGCGGCGAGTTCATGCCCTCCAAGGTGAAGGCGTTCCACATGAGCAGACATGCCAATAACATCGAGTCCGCCGCTGCTCATGCCTTCGTCCGCCAAGTAATTAACCCTACTTATTTGATTTTATTGCAGCAAATCCTTACTGATTAACAAGCTTTGACGCAGATCGAGTCCGTGCACCGCGAACAGTGTCACAAGCTGTTCTACCACCGCATGAAGAAGAACGAGATTGATGACCGTCTGGGGACGTTGGACGCCGAGGTTACCTCCTTGAAGGCGAAGAGAGGGAGAGCTGTTGTTCATATGGACGAGGCCGAGCAGAAGATCAGGGCGCTGGAATCGCACCCGACTGATTGGGAGCACTCAGGCCTCCAACTCCTATGGCCTATGCCGAAGCGCCTAAGGGCTGATACCAGGAAGATTGCTGCTGGACTCAACCTGGATAACTGACACGCTGTGGCGATCTGACCCTTTTGTTACGCTTTTAACTTTTTGCTTTTCTATCGTATTCATTGTTGTCCGGATATTTTATTTTTGCAATAAAATTTTAGTTGAAAATTCAAATAAGGCGAGACGTCTCTCGGCTTATACTGAATACTTTTGTATGAGGGTAGTTCGGCCCGAACACGGGTATGTGCTGGGATTTACGAAACAATTCAAAAGAATTCTCTGAGTTCGGTTTATCTCCTGCCATGGAGTTTATCGAGACAATTCGAAAAAGAATTCTCTGGGCTCGATGTGCCTCGCGTTGGGGGCTTACAATCGGAACAGTTCCAACTGGAACTCTCTGGGTCCGAATCGTCTCCTGATGGAGCATATGTCGAGCACCTGGCCGAAGTGTCGAGTGGTTCGGTTCCGAACCGAGTTTTTTTTTTTTTTTTTTTTTTTTTTTTTAACATTCCCGAGGCGTAACCGCTGCATTGAATACGGACGCGGTTCAATGATGCAACTTGATTGGTTGGAAAAACCTCGGGACGCAGCGCGTGTCCTGCCACAATCTGATTGGTGGGAGGTTTTCTCGAAACGCAGCGTTTATCTCCCCCTTCTTCCCCGTATAAATAGGCGTAGAGGAGGTTGGCTGAGCATCTCTCATCCAAGATTCAGAAAAGCAATCGCAAAGTATGCCGATCACGACACGATCTGCATGGTTAAAGCGAGCTCGAGAGCTGACTGCTGCCGGAGTTAGCGGATTCGACCCGGAAGCGTCAAACATCGCTCTTCCGCTAGAAGAGGCGGTTTCCCCTCCTCTCTGCGAACTTTCCGCGGAGATTGAAGAGGATCCGGTGCGAAGGGAGATTCGCATCTACCAGGTTCGCTGTCAGCGAATGAGCTCGTATATCAAGGCGTTCCGTTTGAAATTTGGCCTGATCTACCAGCTTTGTCGTCTGGAAGGAACTATATCGGTTCTGGACGAGCTTATCGCCGATGGCTTCTATCTGGCGAACTGGCGCATGGCCCGGCTGCTTTCCGACCGTGACCGATGCGAGGGGGAAGTCGCCAGGGCCTTAGTACCCGACCTGCCGGAAGGCGACTACGAACCGCTAGGCGAATCCCGAAATCTGCATGTTGCGGAAATCCCGATTTTGAGGGGCCGGATAGAGAGATTGCGACGCTACATCCTTTACCTGACGTCCACGGAGCATCACTTCCGAGATAGCCACGCCGTGGAGGGCCCATGCGCGTTCCTTGAGGAGATGGCGGATAGGGGGGCGGAAGTGCCCGCAGCCCGACTAGAAGAGTTGAGGCGGGAGCGTCGACGTTGGCGGGCGTATCTAGGAGGTATGGCCGTCGAGGAGCCGTCGGAGTCCGACCTCTTGAGCTCTGCGCCTGTGACTCACCGAGGAGGTTGAGATCACAGGAGGAGGTCACACTTCGCACTAGTCGCTGGACGTAGTGATAACTTTCCCAAAGATGTCCCTTCTATTGCTTGCCGATTTTCTCTCTCTTTTGTCGTATATATTTTTTTTTTTTTTTTTTTTTTTTTTTTTTGGCGATATGCCGTTGTCGAATGTTCCTTATGTACGGCGAGATGCCAGATATGAATAACAAGTTCTTTCTAGATAAAAGAAATCTTATTATTTTTCTAGCTGTGCCCCGGAAATCTTATGACAGAAGTCAAGGGCTGCCTACGTACCCAACATTTGGGATCAAGCCAGTCGTAGTTCGTAGTGTACAACAAATTCTAATAGTAGTAACGTTTGAGGTGAGCCGCATTCCAAGAGTTTTTGATCTGTTTGCCCTCCATGGTCAGGAGCTCGTACACTCCTGGGCGAATTACCTTGGAGATGAGATACGGACCCTCCCAGCGAGCACCTAGTTTTCCGGCGTTGATCTCCTTTGTATTCTCGTACACTTCCCGTAAGACCAGGTCGCCCTCATTGAACCTGCGCTGGCGGACGGCTTTGTTGTAGTATTTAGATGCAGCGTTTTGGTAGTTCTGGATCCGGACGAGAGCTTGACCGCGCAGCTCCTCAGCGAAATCGATGTTATCTAGCATCATGTTGTCGTTGAGCTCGGAATCGTTGACTAACATAGCGCGGCGCAAAGTAGGCACTCCGGCCTCGGCTGGAGCTAGAGCTTCGATGCCGTATGCTAACGAAAACGGAGACTGCCCGGTTGCCCTGCGAGGGTAGTCCGGTAGGACCATAACACGCCGTCGAGTTGGTCTGCCCACGCTCCTTTCTTGAGTCCGAGACGCTTTTTCAGCCCGTCTATGATGGTTTTGTTGGTTGCCTCGGCCTGGCCATTGCCCTGAGGGTACCGGGGGGTCGAGGTGCTCAGGCGTATCCCCCATTTTCCTAAGAAACGCCTGGTGATCATCGAGGTGAACTGGGTTCCGTTGTCGGTGACGATCTCGTAAGGGAGCCCGTGGCGACAGATAATATTTTTCCAAATGAAATTGGTAACGTCGAGGGACTGTATCTTGCTAAACGACTCCGCTTCCACCCATTTGGTGAAATAATCGGTCAACACCAAGACGAATTTTTTTGACCGTGATGGGGGTAATGGGCCGACGAGGTCCATCGCCCAGCGCATAAAGGGGTACGGCGCAGTGACTGTGTTTAGCAGCTCGGTAGGTACATGTTTCGCCTGCCCGTGGCGTTGGCAAGGCTCGCATTTCGCCGAAAATGCTTCGCAATCGGCAAGCATGGTCGGCCAGTAATGTCCATCTTTCTTTATTTTCAGCGCGAGTGCACGCCCTCCGGAGTGGTTTCCACCATCGCCTTCATGGACTTCTGTCATAATTCGTTCGGCCTCTTCTCGGTCCACGCAGGTGAGAAGGACCCCGGACGAACTACGTCGGAATAGGCTTCCTCCCATCATGGCGTAGTGCGCGCATCGAGCTTTCAGACGGCGAGCTTGCCAGCGATCCTCTGGGATTTTGCCTTCCTCGATGTATTTCTTTATTTCGAGCTGCCAATCGTCCGGTGGCTTGTCCGTTTCCACTGGCTCCTGGGCGGGTGGATCGACTGCCATTTGGTCTACCTCGCCGTTGATGGCGTATGTTGTCTCGGAGTGTTCGATGCTAGGAGCCTCGATATGCTCAATTGGGATCGTCCGTCGTAGATCCGGATCGGGACAATTTGCTAGGGCGGCGAGGGCGTCTGCTGAGGCGTTTTCGCTCCTTGGAACTTTAATTAATTCGAACGAAGTGAACCGGGCGGAGAGAGTCCGGAGTAACTGGCGATATGCCTCCATGCGTCCGTTCTTAGCGCCGTACTCTCCGCTAAACTGGCTAACCACCAACTGGGAGTCGGAGAATACTTGGATGCTGGTTACCCCCAACCCTTGAGCCAAACGTAGTCCAGCTAGGACGGCTTCGTACTCAGTCTCGTTGTTCGATGCCTTGAAGCCGAGTCTTATTGCCTGCTCGAGGACTTCGCCTGTAGGAGATCGGAGTATAATCCCGATGCCAGATCCTTGGTTGGAGGAGGAGCCGTCAGTGAATAAAGTCCAAGGTTCCTCCTTTGGTATAGTCTCTTCGAGGTCAGGGGACAACTCAGTGATGAAGTCCGCAAGCACTTGCGATTTTAGGCTCGGACGAGTACGATATTCGATGTCGTATTCGCTTAGCTCGATCGCCCACTTCGCCATTCGTCCAGATTGAAGGGGACTGTGAAGTACTGTTCGGAGCGGCTGGTCAGTTAACACGACGATGGAGTGCGATTGGAAGTAAGGTCGCAGTTTCCGCGCGGCGACGACCAGGGCGAGAGCGAGTTTTTCCAAGGTCGGGTAACGTGTCTCCGCGTCATTGAGGGCCTTACTTGTATAGAATATTGGACGCTGCTCCCCGCGGTCATCCCGGACTAGCACTCCACTTACGGCCGAGCTGGATACTGAGATGTAGAGGTATAGAGTTTCACCTTCCTCGGGCTTCACGAGCACCGGCTGATTGGTCAGGTACTGCTTGAGCTGTCCGAAGGCGGCTTCGCAGGCGTCGTCCCAATGAAAGTCTTTATTGCCTCGAAGGAGCTGATAAAATGGGAGACACTTGTCCGTTGACCGGGCGATGAAACGGTTTAGCGCGGCGATCCGACCTGTTAAGCGCTGTACTTCTCGTTTGTTTGTTGGCGAAGGAAGTCCGAGCACCGCTTCAATCTGCTTTGGATTCGCCTCGATTCCGCGCTCTGTGACGATATATCCCAAGAATTCGCCCGAGGTAACTCCGAAAGTGCACTTGGTGGGGTTCAATTTCATCTGGAATCGGTCGAGGATGTCGAAGCATTCGGCGAGGTGCTGGATGTGTTGATCTGCTATAAGGGATTTGACCAGCATGTCATCAATGTAGACTTCCATCGTTTTCCCTAATAGGTCGGCAAACATCGTATTCACCAGGCGTTGGTAGGTTGCCCCTGCGTTTTTCAGGCCGAATGGCATCACCTTGTAGCAGTAAGTCCCTCTGTCCGTGATGAAAGCGGTTTTCTCGCGATCGGCTGGGCTCATCGCGATCTGGTTATATCCGGAGAATGCGTCCATGAATGAGAGGAGTTGGTTGCCGGCTGTGGCCTCCACGAGCCGATCAATATGAGGTAATGGGAAGCAATCCTTGGGACATGCTTTATTAAGGTCAGTAAAATCAACGCAAACTCGCCATTTGCCATTCTTCTTCTTGACCACCACCGGATTGGCTAGCCAGTCCGGGTATTGTACCTCCATTATCTGATCGGCTTTCAAGAGTCGCTCGACTTCGTCCTGTACCGCTTTTGCTCGATCGTTGCCGAGACGTCGACGTTTTTGCCGAACTGGTTTGAAGGTGGGATCAATATTCAGTTTGTGGCATGTGACTGAAGGATCGATGCCTACCATATCCTTTGTGGACCAGGCGAACGTCGAGGATCGCGATTTCAAAAACGCTATCAATTCGCCCTTGATTTTTTCGTCGAGCTCGGCCCCGATCCCTACTGTTCGAGATGGGTCTTCTCCGTCGATGTTGACTTGGATGATCTGGCATCCTGTGGCCTTTAGCCGATCGCGCTCTGGTTTATGAGGATCAGCGGTGTGATCCCCGTCCTGTAATTGCTATGCTTCGTCTTTCCGCCTCTGCTTTTTCTCGAGGACGGAGCAGGTTCTGGCCATCTTCTGGTCGCCGTACAGCGTATAAATTCCCGAAGCCGTTGGGAACTTCAGGCAAAGATGATAGGTTGAAGGAACTGCTTGCATGGAATAGATCCAGGGTGAACCCAAGATGGCGTTGTAGATTGGTGGGGCGTCTATAACCACGAACTTGGTCTTGCGCGCTACACCACCAGCTTGGACTTGTAGTTTTACGTCGCCCATCGATGTTTTAGCGACGCCGTCGTACCCGGTTAGCGTTCTACCTCCTGGTTTGACTTGCTCTGGCGTGATGCCCATCTTCTCCATCGTTTGAGAGAACAGGACGTTAACCGTGCTACCGGTGTCCACTAAGACACGTTGTACATCGAATTCGCCTATTCTGACCTCCACCACTAGGGGGTCGTTATGAGGGTGGTGGATCCCTTTGGCGTCTTCTGCCGTGAACGCGATGGGGTCTGTGCTCAGCGCTTCTTCCTCGGAAATTGTCTGGACATTACAGATCTGACGTGCCCGTTTTTTGAGGGCTCGTACGGAATCCGGGCATTCGTCGGTTTGACCGATGATCATAGAGATACGACCTCGAGGTGCCGCTTGATCGTTCTGCTGTCCCTTCTGACGTTTGGACGGCGTCTGGGGGATTTCCACTGGTGCCGGCGCTTGTTGCTCGGTGGGGGGTGGTTGCTGCGGAGTCTCAGGTGGTTTATCGAACTGTTTGGCGCCCTTCTGACCTCGGCCAGGGTTGGATCGCCCAAACCTTCCTCCTCGACCTCTGCTGCCGCGGCCACCACGTGAAGCCTTCGGTTGATAGACAGCTTTGATTTCGCCGGATAGGTACTTCTCATATAGGTAATTTTTGAGGTGCATGCACTCAGCCGTCGAATGACCACCGAACATATGGAAATCGCAGTACAGCTCCTCTTGTGCATCGGAAGAAGCGGTATTCTGTTCTTCGTCCTCGGATATCGCGTTGATCACCCCGCGCTTGGGGTCCCTTGGGTCGTGATGTTTCCGAGGTTCCTGATATACTTCCCGACCTTTGTCTTTGGCCGGGCGAGGAGGGAGCTTGTTAGTTCGTTTCTCCTCGTCTTCTTCAACGTAGGCGACTCGAGATCCTCGGTGAAGGGCTTCGTCCAGGTCGGTGGCCTCTCTGATATTGAGTTCCACGTGCAGCCGGGATCCAGGAATGAGTCCTTTCTTGAAGGCAGCGATTGCGACCTCTTCATCGACCGTTATGGTAGCGTATTTTTCCTTAAATCGAGTGAGGTACTTTCGCAGGGGTTCGCCGGGTTCTTGGACTACTTCCCAAAGTTCGGCGCTGGACGAGCTGCGTTCGATGAACATCCGATAATTCCGCAAGAAGGCTGTCGACAGCTGTTCGAAGCAATCGATTGTGCCCGGGGGAATCTGGGAAAACCAAATTAGCGCATTTTCAATCAAGCTATCGACAAACAGTTGGCATTGGCCGGCATCCTTCTGTTCCTCGGTGAACCTAGCTTTGGAGACGGTTGCCATGAACGAGGTCATGTGCTTCATTGGATCCTTAGTTCCGTCGTAAGTTGGAACTCTAATCTTCACGTTTGGAACGTACGTGTCCAAGATGCGCCGGGTGAACGGAGATTGCTGAGTGGCTTCGAACATTCGATCAATCTCGGGTGCCGAGCTGACCGCTCGGTGGAGAAGGGCCCCCATAGCTTTGATCTTGAGGTGCATTTCCTCCAGGTCGGGGCAAGTGGGCGTGGCCGGACCTCCCTGGGAAGATTGGCCCGGCTGCATCCCGGATGCAAGTACGGACGGTACGCGCTGGTTCGGGAGTCGTGCCGTCGAAGTTAACGGGTCACTGAACAGGCGGCGGTTCCAAGGATCGTTCCTGCGAACCTCCTGTGACGGTGCTTCGTTTTGTTGGCGTGGCATGGGCGTGCTGTGTCCCATTGCATCCAAACGCTGATTCGTTGCGGAGATAGCCTGGAAGAGGTCCCTGGATACTGTTCCGAACACGTGGCGAAGATCGTCCATTGTGACGAACTGAGGTGATTGGACGGCTTGCGCAGGCGATCCCTGTCTTTCGACAGTTGCATTGACCGGTGGCATCTCGTCGGCCTCCTGATCTTCCTGATGGGGTATCTGAGTTTCGTCTCCCCCATCGGCGTGTGCTGCGGAATCTTCGGCTGGAGGGGCCGGAGCGCGGCGAATTCCCATTCGCGCGTAGACGCGCGTGGTGGGTGCGGTGACAGGTGGATCCGCCGTGACGTCCTGAGAGTTGGTTCCTCGGTTGGTTAGATCATCTTGTCGTGGGGCGGTTGTGTTGACGTCGCCGTTGAGGATTGAAGACATGGGAGTTGAGGTCATGGCGTTTGGCTCTTGCTTGTTGATGAGATCTAGAAGAGAAGTGTTTTGTTGAACTTAGCCCCCCTCCTTCTAGCGCCAATTGTAGAAACTGAGGTTTCTCTCAATGAATT
Organism: Camelina hispida; assembly: GCA_023657505.1. Lineage (NCBI taxonomy): Eukaryota > Viridiplantae > Streptophyta > Magnoliopsida > Brassicales > Brassicaceae > Camelina > Camelina hispida. Next base: position 34,452,418 of record CP094637.1, read on the forward strand.
TGTTTTAGAAGAGAAACAAATTCAATAACAATCTCTTGGAGAGTTCGGATCAAAAAGCAAGAAAAGAAGAAGTGAGATATCTTGAAAAGCAAGTTAGGCTTTTTCAAGAACAATGAAGAATTAGGGTTTTTGGTATTAATTTGTTGATGTCTTTACAATGAGGGAGTTGCCCTCTATTTATAGGTTTTTCGAAGATCTACTGCGTATATTCAAGAATATACTGAATATATTGACTTTCCTAATTTACGGCGAACTGATTAGGAAAGTTCACCCCTCCACGCTAGGTCAGCCGCAAAGCGAATTGAAGTGCCAGCTTGTCACCTCGTCCATGGGCTCTTCAATGCTACTGGGCCTCCAGAGATGAAATCCAAACCTAAGTCGAGCTCTGGTTTAGATAACCGGTTCTTTTAACAGGTTTAGATCGGTATGTTGGGGGTGCTAATTCCCGCACCAACAAGCTTTATAAAATATATATATACTAGATTAAGACCCGTGCTAGAGCACGGGTTAAAAATTATTTTATTTCTATTGTATTTTTTATATAAAATAAATTTTATGTTATTGTTTTTAAAAGTTTTTTTTAGATAAAACATTATACAATAAAATCATATGCTAAATATGAAGGCTTGAAAAAAAAACATATATTTTGTAAGTTTTATATTGTTAATGTTTCTAGATAATTACCCGTGCTATATTACTGGTTAAATTTTATTTCGTAATCTTATTTGTAACCCACTATTTAATTTGTAACTAATCAATCTATCAATTTCTTAATCTATCTTTGGTTAACGTTGTGGTCTATCGATAAAATCTGTGAAAGATAATTTGTAATATTGTGTTTAAAGATCTTTGGAAACAACGTGATATAAGACTAAAATATTCCAAAAATATAGTTTAGAATATCCATGATTTTATTTGTTACCATTAATATATCAATTATCAATTTGGAATATCCCTAATATTTAGGTGTAACCATAAATATTAATATATAGATTAATCTAAAACCTATCTATAACCTATTTGTAACAATTTGTAACCATTTATTAAAAATATAAAGTCTACAAAACTATGTTGTGTACTTCCCTTTTATTAAAAGGGGATATATATATATATGTGTATGAGTAGAGAGTTTAAATAATACTTGTACTAGATTAGAACCCGTGCTAGAGCACGGGTTGAAAGTCCTTTTATTTATATTATAATTTTAGAATAAAATATAATTTATATGATTGTTTTAAAAAGTTTTTTTTTGGATAAAACATTATACAATAAAATTATATGCTAAATATGATGGCTTGAAAAAAACACCTATTTTGTAAGTTTTATATTGTTAATTTTGTAATTTTATGTATGAGATGGTTATGTTTGTTGTTTGTTTTTATTTTAATTTTTGAACATGTTTGGTGAAAGTTTTTTAATATGATTTGTGCTTATGTAAGATTTTATGTTCAACAACACAATAAGATCTCGGAAATGTGATAAATTGCCAAGATTTTATTCATTTTTACGCCTAACATTATATTTTTATATCTAGCAGTATATATTTTGTAACAATACATGAAATACTAAAGTTTTATTTTGGAAATTGTATAAATCATTAGAATATTATCTTTGAGAAGATTTTTTGGGATATTCTTAAGTGTATACATATAGCCCAAATATTGATCAATTAATCTATAGTCTTTTTTTGTAACCAACCTATATTTAATCTATAACCTATTTTGTAACCATTTTATAAAAATTATATAGTCTACAAAAAAAGTTGTGTACTTCCGTTTTATTATATGGGGGATTTTAATTTTCGAACATGTTTGGTGAAAGTTTTTTAAAATGATTTGTGCTTATGTAAGATTTTATTTTCAACAACACAATAAGATCTCGGAAATGTGATAAATTTCCAAGATTTTATTCCTTTTTACGCCTAACATTATATTTTTATATCTAACAGTATATATTTTGTAACAATACATGAAATACAAAAGTTTTATTTCGGAAATTGTATAAATCATTAGAATATTCTCTTTAAGAAGATTCTTTGGGATATTCTTAAGTGTATACATATAGCCCAAATATTGATCAATTAATCTATAGTCTTTTTTTGTAACCAACCTATATTTAATCTATAACCTATTTTGTAATGTCAAGAAACCTATAGGAGTTGTAAAAGGTTTTCTTGCGTTTATTGATCATACATCATCGGCTTATATACAACCTTGACAATTAACCTAATCAACATACATAATATGGACTCTAAGTAAATACAAACGAGGCCGAATATGGCCCAATATCCCCCCTCAAGATGGAGTGTGGAGGTTTCGAACACCCATCTTGACCAGAAAAGCTTCAAATTCCTTCTTCCACAACGCCTTTGTCATGATATCTGCAAGTTGGTGACGTGTGTGAACATGATGAAGAACAATCACACCACGCAAGACCTCGTCACATATAAAATGGCAATCATTTTCAATGTGTTTGGTACGAGCATGATAAACGGGATTCTTCGCTAAGCTGATCGCAGAGGAACTATCAGAGAATAACATTGTGGGAGGCGAGGAATCAATCCCCAAGGCTGGCAAAAGTCCACGCAACCAGAGAATCTCTGAAACCGTGTCGGCCATAGCACGATATTCCGCTTCGGCTGAAGAACGCGAGACGACATCATGTTTCTTAGTCTTCCACGAGATTGGAGAACCACCGAGCTGAATGACCCAACCAGTGAGAGAACGACGAGTAACGGGACATTTGCTGTAGTCAGAGTCGCACCAAGCAGTAAGAACAAGAGGCGTATTCGCGCGGAGAAAAATACCTTGACCCGGACTATGCTTCAAATAACAGAGCACTCGAAGAGCTGCTGTCCAATGAGCTTCCTTCGGCTTGCTCATAAATTGTGAGAGAATATGAATGGCATAGGATAATTCAGGCCGTGTAACACCAAGATAAATCAACTTGCCCACAAGACGACGGTAACGCGTAACATCAACAAAATCTTTCCCTTTGGCCAAAGCAAGTTTGTGGTTTTGCTCCATTGGAAAAGTAACAGGCTTAGCACCGAGGCAACCAGTTTCGGTGAGAAGATCAAGAGTGTATTTCCGCTGACACAAGTAGAAACCAGTGGAATTACGGGCAACCTCAATACCAAGAAAATAGCGGAGAGAGCCTAGATTCTTCATGTGAAAGCAATCACTCAAATAGCATTTAAACTTGTCAATGACATGAACCGAGCTGCCGGAGATAATCAAATCATCGACATAAACAAGAACATGCAACGAGGAGACGGCATCAGAAAATGTGAACAAAGAGTAATCAGAAATGTTTTGAACAAACCCGTACTCCTTTAACGCAGAACCCAACTTCGCAAACCAGCATCTAGGCGCCTGTTTAAGGCCATACAAAGCCTTGTTAAGACGACAAACTTGCAATTTATCCGTTGTGCGGAACCCTGGAGGAAATTGCATAAACACCTCCTCATCAAGATCACCATGCAAAAACGCATTGTGCACATCCATTTGATGTACCTCCCAATTGTTTGAAGCAGCATGTTGTAAAAAAGCACGAACCGTTACCATTTTTGCGACTGGGGCAAAGGTCTCTGTGTAATCAACACCTTCTGTTTGATTGTTCCCAAGAACAACAAGACGAGCCTTGTGTCGCTCCAATGTCCCATCAGCATTATATTTCAGCTTAAACACCCATTTACAGCCCAAGGCTTTCTTTCCTGCGGGAAGAGTATCAACTGTCCAAGTGCCGCGATCTTCAAGAGCAATAATTTCATCTTGAACCGCATTGCGCCAATTTTCGTCAAGAACCGCATCTTTATAAAACTGTGGCTCCTTACCCGATGTGATAGCACATAAAAAGACTTGATACGGCTCCGAGAACTGAGAACTGTTCAGAAAATGATCAATTGGGTAAGGAGTGACAGAGGGATACGGTTGATGAAGAAGAGTAGTAACGTAGTCGGCAAGTTTAACCGGTGGTTTCTTCTTGCGTAACCCAGCTCCTAATTTCTCTGGGCTCGGCTCCGGAGACGAAGAAGAAGTCGTCGAAGTGGAGACAGGGGAAACCGGAGATAGAGGCAAAGATGGAGACGTAGGAGTCTTATCGACAATGGGCGTCGTCGGATCAGAAGACGCATCAAGTAAAGCGTCTGGCAAAACCGGTGGCACAACAACCTCTGGAGGAGTAGAAGATGCACCACTCGAATCAGAAACGGTTGTGGTGGGGGTGGATAAATCAGAGACCAACGTGACCGGAGAAGAATCAAGGAGGTCATCATCATCAGGAACACTCAAGGGGACGGGAGATAGCGACGAGGGAATCTCACGCACCTCATGGGAAGCAAATGGAAATTCTGATTCCTTGAAAATGACGTCACGCGAAACAGAAACAACGCCAGTGTCGATATCATACACTCGCCACCCTTTCTTGGCAAAGGGGTAACCCAAAAAAACAGAACGGTTACTACGAGGAGCAAATTTGTCACCACCATGCTTTTGGTTATGAACAAAACACAGACACCCAAAAACTCTAAGATGCAGCGGAGGAGAACGGCCATAAATCAATTCAAAAGGTGTTTTACCACCTAATAACTTTGTCGGAGTACGGTTAATAAGATAACCTGCGGTAAGAGCACAATATCCCCAAAACTCAATAGGTAATGAAGCATGGAAACGAAGAGCCCGAGCAACGTTGAGGATGTGTCGATGCTTGCGTTCGACACGACCGTTTTGTTGTGGAGTGCCAACGCAAGAGGTTTCATGAATAATACCTTTGGCAGCAAAAAAATCCCGAAGACAAATAAATTCCGATCCATTATCACTACGAACGGTACGAACATGAGTAGAGAATTGTCGTTCAACGAGGGCTATAAAATTTTGAAGATGCGTGGGAGCATCCTTTTTCGAAGGAAGAAGATAAAGCCAGACCGCACGTGAATAATCATCAAAAATAGTCAAGAAGAATCGTGAACCACAAAGTGCAGAAGTGCGATATGGATCCCAAAGATCACAATGGATTAAATCAAAAACCTTAGTTGATGTAGTAGTACTCAATGGAAAAGAATCTCTATTGTGTTTTGCCCGAATACAAATTTCACAAGAATGAGAATCAAAAGAACGACTAGTAGGAGAAAAATCCAATAAATCCAATGCTTTAGAAGAAGGGTGTCCCAAACGATTATGCCACAACTCCAAGGATTGAGAACCCATCCCTTGTACCGACGCAGCAACCGCAACACCACGAAAAAAATATAGGCCATGTCTTTGTTCACCCGTCTTTGTTCACCCGCACCAATCACCATCCTCGAAATGCGTTCCTGAACGACACAAAGACGATCAGTGATCTGAAAAACACAGCCACTGTCACGAGTCAGCTGAGAAACGGAGATAAGGTGGCAGTGTAGTTCTTCGACAAAATACACAGCAGATAAACGAAGATGAGAACCCATGAAAACTGTTCCTTGACGAGTCGAAGTAGTAAACCGACCATCAGGAAGCTTAATCATAACAGGAGGCATATCACAAACCTCACTCAAGAAATCCAGAGATCCTGTCATATGATTAGATGCTCCAGTATCAATAATCCAAGATTCAAGAAACCACGTACCGTTAAGCTTATCCGAGGTAGCGGACTGGCGTTCAGCAAGGAGTTGAACCAAGGATTTCCATTGATGGTCATTAAGACCAGTTAATCCTACTCTGTCTGCATCGGTAATGGCAGCAGTATGCATCACGGAAGCAGGAGGACGTGTAACAACCATAGCATTAGCCTGTGAACCACGAGAAGCTTCTTGAGCGCCACGACCACGAACAACGGGAACCGGAGCGGAAGTAGTGACACGACCACCGGAGCTAGACTTATTACGTGGCTTATCAACCCACCATGGAGGATAACCAATCTTACGAAAGCAGTTATCGTCGAAATGACCAACCTTGCCACAGAGTTTGCAGGTGTGAGTACGGTAATCAAGCGAGGCAGAGGACGAACGAGAATGAGCCTGAACAGCAAAACTGACCGCATCAGTCCGCTCATTATGAAACTGACTGGCCAATTTGGACTCATCTTCCTGTTGGAGAACATTGTAGGCCTCCTCCAACGTTGGCAACGGAACACGCGAAAGAAGAGAAGATTTTACAGTGGCATAAATCGACTCATCGAGACCCATCAACAACTGATGTAACTTATCCTCCTCACGCTCCTTATGAACCTCTTCCATTGTCTTGGCCGTTTGATAATCACCCAAGCTTTTCCACAAGCTGGTGAGTTTCCCATAATATGTGTCCAAAGAAATCCCTTTTTGACGACACATAGCAAGTTCGGTCTTCAATCGCTGAACCCGCTGGCCATTCTTCACACCATATCGCTTCTGAATATGATTCCACAGTTGATGAGAATCATCAAGATGAGACATTGAATCTGAGAGAGTCTCATCAATGGTAAGCTTCATCCAAGAGACCACCAAAGCATTGTTGGCAATCCAGTCTTCATAATTGTCAGAGTCAACTCCCGGGTTGGGAATAGATCCGTCAGCGAAGCCAAATTTCTTGCGAGCAGAGAGAGCCAAGCGCAAGTTGGTTACCCAAGCATCATAGTTTGGACCACGAAGTAAGGGTCGAGAAATTACGATACCGGGATTGTCACCAGAGGAAAGATCATAGGGAGAGATGGTCTTTCGTCTAGCATCAGTAAGAGACGAGACGGACGTGGTGGTGGAAGCCGATGACGTAGCCATCTCAAAAGAAAATTTTTGTTAATTGAAAATTTAACAAAACAAGGTCAAACAAAGAAGAACAGAACAGAGATCAAAAAACAGAGAAAATAAGAAAGCAAAAAGATCAAAAGAAGTGAGATCTTAGCTCTGATACCATGTCAAGAAACCTATAGGAGTTGTAAAAGGTTTTCTTGCGTTTATTGATCATACATCATCGGCTTATATACAACCTTGACAATTAACCTAATCAACATACATAATATGGACTCTAAGTAAATACAAACGAGGCCCAATATGGCCCAATATGTAACCAACTTATAAAAATTATATAGTCTACAAAAAAAGTTGTGTACTTCCGTTTTATTATACGGGAGATTTTGTCAATAAAGTTTTGTGTTTCTTCATTTAATTTCTTTATTGTGGTTGTAGAAATTTCTAGGAAAGAAAAGAGTTGGCAAATTAAAATATGAGACAAAAATCCAAATAGTTTGTTACAACGTGTTTTGTGTTTATTTTTGTTTTTACCAACTCTTTTTTTTTCTTTCTTTTTTTTTTTTTTTGAACATTACGTTGGGACCAAATGAATTCTTTGTTGCCATGATTTGATTGTTTACATTGGATCTTCATTTAAAAATATGGATTGGTTTATTCATGCTATATGAAATTAAGTGTGTTTGGGTTTCAGAAATATAAGTTGAGTGGTGTATAATATTAAAGTATTTGAAAAATATTTCTGCATATTTGGCTTTTGGAATAGTTCATATCACTTGTATAATATTTGGCTTATTTATTTTCACTTTTAGTGTGAGTTTGTCAACAGAAAAATTTGTTGTCTATAGATATGATTTTGCATTTATTGGCACAATATACTAAGTTGCATAACCAGAATTTTTTTTCGTATTTATCATGTGTAATCCTTATGGGTCTTCAATCCTTATAGACATAACTGCATCACATTCAATATCAATTGAGCCACCGCAACTTCTGATATGACACCAAACAAACGTGTGTTTATTTATACTCAACAAAGAGATCCATGGCTCTTGTCGTTTATTCAATGGTGCAAATGATTGTGGTTGCTAACTGAGATGTAGAATACATAATTTTGTAAAGTAAATGTGTGTGTGTGTGTGTGTGTATTTGTTTTTTCAATATAATTTATCCATGGTGATGGTGAATCTGACGTGCATAGTAGTGCGAAAAGGATTCTACTGAGGGCTCGCGACGGAATCTAGAGGTTCGAGTCTGATCCTACCGATCTGGCCTCCTCCTTGAAACAAAGATAATTACTGAGGTTCAACCTCTCTGTTCCAATATGGATGTTCTGTGGCGCTCAATCCCTGTTAAATCCGAGAGTGATCTCTGGAGAAGGTGAGGTGTAACACCAGCCATTTTGAAATTGCAGCCCATTAGGCCCTATTGCCATCAAAAGAACAAAAGAAAAGGGTTTTGCGTTTTGCTTATATCTCGTGTACATGTAAATACATACGTATGGCGCCGTCTTTGTTTCTGGCGAGAGAGGAGAGTTGGGAACGCTAACCCCGTCGGAGCTCACCATCATTATCGTTGGCTTGTTGTTGTTGGCATCGTGGTTGTTGTTGTTGTTGTATTGCTCTCATCCCAAGCTAAGCCACCGCCGTTGTAGCTTTTCTTCTCGATCTAACTCCCTTAGAAGCAAAGAGATAAGCGGCCATGAGAGAACTTCTGATCAAGGGGAGAGAAAGGGACGAGAGGGAAAGGAGAAGAAGGAGAGGAGAAATGTACTCGAGAACCAGGCCAGTCGTTCGACGATCACCGTCGATCACCGCCATTGGTCAATCAGCCACTGTGTGTCACCGGAGATGTCACCCACTGACACCGGAGCAGCCGTAGCCCATCGTCGAGACCATTTATAGGTAAGGAAACCTAGATTTGTTTTATAAATTGGGCAGTAAGTTACCGACTGTTGTAGACCTAATCCTTGATCTGTTGCTTGCTTGTGATGTATAATTGGTTTAACAGTAGTGTATGTTATGTTTTTTTATCGTGTTCTTTGTTACGGGAGATATATTATAGTTTTATTTTATAGTGTATTGTTGTTACGTTATTATTTGTTTTGTTTCTTTATGTAAATTATTTATTCTTTTTATAACAAGTCGTCAAAGTAAATATACATATTTTTACGTTAGTTTGGTTTTCTGTTATTATTTAAATATTATACTTATGCTAAACTGTATACTAGGTTTATAAAGATTATGTTAATTGTCAAAGTTAGTTTATGTAACTTAACAAAGAGACTTTATCTGCCAATGAAGCTTGAGAGATTACTCTAGTTTGATTCATATCCATTATACGTATAAGCTTTCTCAGAAAAACAAAAAAAATGCTGACATGTTACACCCACAAAGCTCGAGAAATGATTTCTTTATTTGTCTTCTGTTATTAATAGTATTTCTATCTATATATCATTGTATTTTTTTTATGACACCCAAAATTTAATTCTTTATTTTCTTTATAACTTAATTGTATCACTTACTTATATTTTCATAAAGTTTTAAGAACTCTTTATTCATATGGTGAGATAATATAAAATTCATATTATAATAACTAGGACTCAGACCCCTCGCGATATCACGGGGGAAGTATTTTAGAAAAAGAAAAAAAAATTAAAATTTAAAATTATACATTATGAAATCATTTGAATATAATAGAATATTTTGAATACATAAACATTAAACATAAACTGTTACTAAAAACAAAACCATAAAAATGAAAACTTATAACAAAAAATATTATGTAGAATAGACGCAACTTTGCAAAAAAAATATTGTTTAAAGTATTATAAATATAAGGTTTTTTATGAAGAATTATGGTAAAACTACAATTAAAAAAATTATTATGACAAAGTGATCCTAACTGAAAATATTGAACTAATGGTTGTAATGAGTAAATATAATTTTCATTTAAATAATTATAATTAAAAACAAAATAATATAAAATTTAAATATTAAGATAGTTTTTAATGAAAAGTTACGATAAATAGACGTAACACAACTGTAAATTATATATTAAGTTGTATTAAATTTCTTTATTGTTATAATCATTTCTAAAATTTTAGTTAGGTTATAGAATAACGTTGAATATTAGATACTGATATTTAATTATTTAGGTTCAACATAAAATGGAAAATTTGTTTCAATGAACTTGTTAGTTACTGATGAAGAGACATATATAAAAAGAGTTCAAAAGACATGACTATTTAAATAGACAGACCTATTAGACCGAAAAGTTGTGATGAAAAGATATAAATAAAATATAGTGAAAAGACATAACTTTACAATGAACAGATACAATTGTTAGAATTAAAAAAAAAAATTATGAAAAGGTGCTAGGAAAAATCGCAAATGTTGTGTCTGCACTTGATTTCACCTAATAACCCATATAAACTGCTTTTAAATAGAAGACATCTTTATTACCATATTGACAGGTCAAATTCAAACACTCACTATTGTTTGGGCAAAATTAATCGATTCGTTTAAAAACTACGAAAACAAGAAACAAATGTTGTATAGTTTTTTTAATTGATCAAAGTCTCGAGCTCAAGTACAAGAGTTCAAGGCACAGCGAATCAATCTATAAACCCTAGATGCGTTGAGTTGAGTCGTGGGTCTTGTGTTTTAGGTCTCTTGCTTTGCTCTCGATCCTCCCTCTTGTGGAGGCTGCTCTCCTTTTATATAGAGATCCCTTTACCATAATCCCTTAGGATTTGTCTTGGGTTTGCCGACTCTATCTATGATAGGGTCGGTCGCGGGACTCTTGGTCCATTGGTAAAGTCGGTCGTTAGACTCTTGGTCCCTTAATAGATCTAGTCGCATGACTTTCGGTCCATCGACGAAGTTAGTCGCAAGATGCTCGGTCCATCGACGAAGTTAGTCGCGAGATTCTCGGTCTCGTGACAGAGTCAGTCACGAGATTCTTGGTCTCTTGACAGAGTGTGTCACGAGATTCTCGGTCTCTTGACAGAGTGAGTCACGAGATTCTCGGTTCATTGAACCAATCAAGAAGATTTCCCTTTTATAAGATAAACTCTTATTTATGCTGACTTTATCCATCAAAATATGCATTGACTAAATAAATTATATTTATTTATTTATGATGATAAAATTATGCCCAAGAGCTAGCCCCCCACTCTCTATTTTCTTAGTAAGAATTTAGAGAGTAGTTAAAAAAAATGGTATTATTTTTCCAGCCAACAAAATCTCAAAGTCATGTACCTTTTGGAATGATTTGTAATGGCTTGTGACGTCATCATAGCAGCTTTATCGAATAGTGACTCCGTAGAGACAATGTTGAGTCCTTAACACGTCCTGACTGGGATCATTTTTGCACTTGACTCTATGTGTCATGACCATTTTGTAGGTTCTGGCATTCTTGTCAGTCATAAGACTTGCTCGTGGCATTGATCTTGTATATGATAACATTCTCTTACCGTATGATAATCTCCACATGTGAGGATGTATGTGACAAAAAATTTCTTATCTTGTGCGTGAGACACAACTTAGGCCTCGCATTCAGGCTCAAGACATTGTTTATGTCTTCTGATCATGATGTTACATGTGTCTCCTCTTCGTTGCATTGTTTACATCTCTTGCCTGAAACAAGAGTATACGTCTAGCTCTCTTGGTGCGATTTGCCCACTACATTACAGTTTTCATCGTACAAACTTGAAATGATACTTATTTGTTGACACATCTACTGCTTTGTGCCATGTCACATGATTGTTTTGTGTTCACGACGTTGCTCATGTCACGTGCTTCCGACACCATTCGTATCACATGTTCATGACACTGCTCATGTTAAAGCTAATGGCTTGAGTTTCATGCTCTCAACATCTTGTCATCATGATTGCGCTTATGACGCGATTTCTATCATGTGCTCAGGGAATTAGTCACGTCATGTGCTTCTAACAGCATTTATGTCGTGCGTTCTTGACATCGTTCCTGTCTTGCGCTTGTGACAGTCAGGTGTTCCATAACTGTCACTTGCTCGCTTCTTTAATAACAATGTTCATGACATTGTCAAAATATTGTGCTCGTGACACGATTCGCGTTGTATGCTCATGACATTGCCTATATCATGTGTCGTTACGTGCTCAATAAATAGTTCATGTCGCACGCCTCTACTACCATTTATGTCACGTGTGACTGCTGCTATTCATGTCGCGTGTTCATAACATCATCTATGTCATGCGCTAATGGCATGCATCTTGTGCTCACGACAGTCACATGGTTGTTCATGACACAAATTATCGTCTTGTGCGCGTGACAGTCTGGTGTTCAATAACTAGTCACATGCTTTCTTTCTTTAACTTCAATGTTTATGACATATTATTTATATCTTGAGGTCGTGACAATGAGGTGTTTCGCAATTGTCACGTGCTCCTCTTTAATAAACAATGTTCGTGACATTGTTTCTATTCTATGCTCTTGACAGTAAGGTGCTCCACAACTGTCATGACATTAACTGTCACAAGTTTCTTCTTACATAAACAATGTTCATAACATTTTATGGTTTTTTTGCTTGTGACAGTCAGGTGTTCCATAAATGTCACGTGCTTTTACGTTCTTCAATAACGATGTTTGTGACATCGTTTATGTTTTGTGTTCGTGACACATTTAAATCTCATGCTCGTGACACATTATTTATACCCTGCGCTCGCTTTTTGCAGTAACAATGCTCTTGGCATTATTTATGTGTTCATGACACAAATTCATGTCTTGTGCCCATTACAGTCACAAGATTATTTTCGAAATCACTATGCTAAACACATTTTTTGTGTCTTGTGTTCATGACACATTTCTATTGTCTTGTGCTCGAGACAACCATGTGTTCCATAACTGTCACGTGCGCACTTATTTAATCATAATGTTCATGACATTATTTGAGTGCTTGCCCTCGTGACAGCCAGGTGTTTCACAACTGTCACTTGCTCACTTCCTTAATCACAATGTCCATAACATCGTTTGAGTGCTTGTGCTCGTGTCAGTAAGGTGTTCCACAACTGTCACATGCTCATTTCCTTAATTACAATGTTCATGACATTGTTTATGCCTTGTGCTCATAGCACTATTCACATGCTCATGGCATTACATACGTCATGTGGTATTGACATTACTTATATGCTCGCGACATTATCTCTGTGTACACGACAAAGACCCATGTCTCGTGTCTACGACACGTACACGCTACTTTTTCAACGCTCATGACATATTGTCTATGTCTCGTGCTCGCGGCACAATTAAATCTCGTGCTCGTGACACGTCCAAGTCTTGTGCTCTTGGCACAATTAAATCTCGTGCTCATGGCACGTTCAAGCATCGTGCTCTTGGCACAATTAAATCTCATGCTCGTGAAACGCTTGAGTCTCGTGCTCGTGGCACAATTAAATCTCGGGCTCGTGGCACGATCAAATCTCGTGCTCGTGACACGTCCAAGTCTCGTGCTCGTGACAGGTTCAAGTCTCGTGCTCATGACATGCTCAAGTCTCGTGCTCGTGATACGTTCAAGTCTCGTGCTCTGGCACAATTAAATCTCATGCTCGTGGCACGTTCAAGCATCGTGCTCTTGGCACAATAAAATCTCATGCTCGTGACACACTTGAGTCTCGTGTTCGTGACACGCTTGAGTTTTTTGTTCATGACACATTCTATGCCTTGTGCACGTGATATATTTTATGTCATAGTAACCTATTCACAACAAGACTTGCTTTGTAGAATGAAGATCTAACTTTATTGAAAACGTTGTCCATAACATGGGACGTGCAGTGTTAATCTTTAGGAAAATTAGAAAACACCAAAAACAAATAATTAAAAACCAAGAAACCAAAGCACTAAAAGTAGTATTTATTCAGGTGCAAGGCATTCCAGCTATTAGGAAGATTGTTTCCTTCATTGTTTTGCAGCTTATAGGTTCCTGACCCACGAACTTCAATGACTTTGTAAGGACCATCCCAAATGGGACCGAGTTTCCCAGCTCCTTGTTCCAATTTATTTTGAAAAGTACGTCGCAAGACCCAGTCTCCTCTCGGAATGTCCGCGTCCTATAATTTTTGTTGTAGCTTCTAGCCGCTTCCTGTTGATAACACCAAATTTTGATTTTTGCTGCTTCTCGTTTCTCGTCTAGTGGATCGAGATCGAGACCCATCAACTCGTCTTTTTTCTGCAAGTTAGGGTGCTCGGTTTGTACCGTAGTCACGCCTACCTCACATGGGATTACTGTTTCCATCCCATATACTGGAGCAAATGGTGTTTTGTAAGTCGATGACTTAGTGATGCGGTAACTATCACGTGCTGGTGAAGATTCAAAGCAGCTGGCATTTGGTAGAAGGAAGTCGATAAGCCTCTTTTGTATGTCGGCTGCTAGTTTTGAACTCATGTTCACCCGCTTGTCAGTATCGTATTCGAGTAATGGCATCTCATCCTACTGTTCCCCCTCTGATTCTTCCCTGTGAGGTACCAGCGGTAGCCTCTGTAATTGCTATAACTGTTGACCCTTACCTTTTAAGGTAGTTTGATAGCATGAACGTGAACTTTCTTGTTCCCCTACTATCTCTTTCACTCCCCATGGGGTGGGAAATTTGATAGTCTGATGTAGAGTCGATGGGATAGCTCCCATGTCGTGAATCCAATGGCGTCCCATGATAGTGTTATAAGCCGAAGCACAATCTACTACTAAAAATTTAGTGTGTTTGTTAACTCCCTCTGCATACACTGGAAGCGTCACTTCGCCAATACTATGCTTGACCTCACCGCTGAACCCAACTAATGGAATAGATTTTCGTGTCAGTCCTCCTTCGTCGAGACCCAACTCCTTATATGCTTGCATATAAAGGATGTTAGTAGAGCTTCCTTTGTCGATTAATATCCTTTTCATCAAACAGTTAGCCACAGTCAGTTGTATGACTAAAGCATCGTGATGCAGGGTTGGTACACTTCTCTCATCAGTCGTAAAAGTTATGGTGTATGATTGTGTATCGCCTTTCGTAGCGTGTCCTCTGCTTTGAGAGTTCTTGACAGCTCTGGTTTTTCTTTTCGCAGCTGAGTGAGTTATACCTCTTATCTCTGATCCTCCAGATATAACATTGATGACTCGATCATGTTTTGGAGGCAAAATTGGGGCGTTTGCAATTGCTATTTGCTTGTTGCTCTCGCCATCCATGCGGTTGCGGGTTCTATCTGACAAGTATTCCCTTAAGTGACTTTTTTTAAGCAGCTCATTCACTTCCATCTTCAGTGAGATGCAATCTTCTGTTTTGTGGTCATGATCGCTGTGGAACTCACACCACTTCGAGGTGTCACGCCTATTGTCAAGCGCCTTCATCTTTGGAGGCCATCTCACGGTTCCACCCATCTCTTTAAATACACCGACTAAATGTGTATGAGAGATCGAGAGGTTACTAATATCTGGCCATGTTGTCGATTTAGGCCTCCTGTCGTTAGTTTCGCTCAATGATCGATGTGTGTTCCTTCTTTCACTCATGGTGTTTTCGTCCTTAGGTCTTTGGTAAGGCTTGTCGTCCCTACTCGACCTTTCGTTTCTCACCACACGAGAATCGGATTGTGGTGAACGTCGCTGGCGATAAGCCGAGTCTTCCTCCCACTTTATCTGCGCCCATGCGCGTGAAAGTACATCTTCCATCATTCTGCACTAATACTTCGAAAGCTCCTTGTATAAGTCACAGTCTGGAAGCAAGCCTCTTTTAAATGCGGATATGGCAGTTGACGTGTTGCATCTGGGTATCGATACTTTTTCCTTGTTGAAGCGTCCCACATAGGCACACAACGACTTGTCTCTCTTTTGTTGTACTTCGTAAAGGTCATCCGCTGTCTTCTCCAGGTTCCTGCTGCTTGCGAATTGCTCAACGAAAAGATCTGTCAACGATGCAAACGAGTTGATCGAGTCGTTTGGCAGGTTGATAAACCACTGAAGTGCTGCGCCCATTAGGCTTGAGCCAAAACCCTTGCACATAGTAGCTTCCCTGCACTCTTTTTGGATGGCCGTCGTGAACATTCGTTGCTTGTATTGTGCTATGTGGTCATCCGGGTTGGCTGTTCCATCATACATCTTCATTGTTGGTAACGTGAATTTTCTCGGCATCTCCATGAGTGCAATTTCATCAGAAAAAGGTGTACGGCAAACAAGTGCAAGTTGCTTTTTCAAATTGGTGGAGCCACTCCTGGCAGTCGTCCGATCATGGCTTCTACTGCACCCAAACGCTTCGTAAGCATAGCTTCCAAGTAGGCGGCTTTAGCTGACATGGTGTGTGGTTCATGTTCGACTCCTGTAATGTGCGGTGCGTTAACGGTTCGTTTTTGATCCGTGTTGTCTTCTCGAACAAGGTTCTCGCGGGTTTGTCTTATATTAGGATTTTCTCCATTATACTTCTCCCGTGGAGTCTCTAGTCATCCGTCTTCAGTCGCGGTCGTTGTTCGAGTAGCTGCAGGAGTTGAGTTAAGGTCTTGCATCCGATTTACTTGTACGCCATGAAATCTTGAGCTTGCTTCAGTAAACATTCTTCCTGCTGTCATCAGCAAGACGTTCTCCTCCCGTAGCCTAGCGTTATCAGCCTCGATCTGCGTCAGCTTCTGCACTGTCTCGTTCATCTTAGCAGTCAGGACTTCCAGCTGGGCGGCGACAGTCGCTTCAACATTGGTCGCGTCACTTCCGTTTCCCGTCATCTCACGTAGATTACTTTCCCCTCTCTCTAGCGCCAATTGTTTGGGCAAAATTAATCGATTCGTTTAAAGACTACGGAAACAAGAAACAGATGTTGAATAGTTGTTTTTATTGATCAAAGTCTCGAGCTCAAGTACGAGAATTCAAGGCACAGCGAATCAATCTATAAACCCTAGATGCGTTCTAGAGTTGAGTCGTGTGTCTTGTATTTTAGGTCTCTTGCTTTGCTCTCGATCTTCCCTCTCGTGGAGGCTGCTCTCCTTTTATATAGAGATCCCTTTAATTACCATAATCCCTTAGGATTTGTCTTGGGCTTGCCGACTCTATCTATGATAGGGTCGGTCACGGGACTCTTGGCCCATTAGTAAAGTCGGTCGTTAGACTCTTGGTCCCTTAACAGATCTAGTCGCATGACTTTCGGTCCATCGACGAAGTTAGTCGCAAGATTCTCGGTCCATCGACGAAGTTAGTCGCGAGATTCTCGGTCTCGTGACAGAGTCAGTCACGAGATTCTTCATCTCTTGACAGATTGTGTCACGAGATTCTCGGTCTCTTGAAAGAGTGAGTCATGAGATTCTCGGTTCATTGAACCAATCAAGAAGATTTCCCTTTTATAAGATAAACTCTTATTTATACTGATTTTATCCAGCAAAATATGCATTGACTAAATAAATTATATTTATTTATTTATGATGATAAAATTATGCCCAATAACTATATAATCCATCTAACTCTTGAAAAAAAACTTTAGGTATTTTCATGAATATTTTATAATTAAAATTAACTAAAAGTTGTAAATTAGATTCATCATTCCAAAAATCTTTTGTTAAATCAAGAATTGGAGGAATATTTTTACTTTTAAAAGAATGAATGCCAGAGAATAATTTATAAACCTGTAAATACTGTTGATATTGAAATTTTATATTATTTTGTGTCATGAAAAAATAATGAAGATAGTTCAAAAAGACAAATATATCTATATTTTAAAAGATACGAAAAATCTAATAAACACAACTCTATAATGAACAGTTGCAACTTTACAAAAAATACCGTTACAATGAACAATCGCAACTTTTTGTAAAACATACAATTTAAATTTTTACAGATTGTTTTAAAAAATTATCCAAAAGGTACGATTGAAAAAACACAACTTTTAGTGGCATTTATTCGGATTAGGTTTAAATATATTGAAAAGTCAAATCCAAAAACTCACTATGTAATCCTTCTAAATCTCCGAAAAACACTCTAGGTATTTTCATCAAACTTTTATATATAAAATTAACTAAAAGATGTAAATTAGATTCATCATTCCAAAAATCTTTTGTTAAATCAATAATTAAAGGAATTTCTTGACTTTTAAAAGAATGAATGCTAGAAAATAATTTAGAAAAATGTATAAACCGTTGATATTGAAATTTTAGTTGATTTTGTGTCATGAAAAAAAAATGAAAACAGTTTAAACAGACAAATATATATAGATTTCAAAAGATACGAATGTTCCAAACAACACAACTTTACAATGAACAGTTGTAACTTTTCATAAATAACTGTTTTAACAATCCATCATGACTTTTCAGAAAATATCCAAAAGGTACGATTGAAAAAACACAACTGTTGGTCGCATTTATTCGGATTGTTATTATTATATAGATTAAACTGAGATTACTTATTTCTCTCTTCTTCGTCCTCCTCGCTCTAATCATCGTTGTCTCCTCTCCTTCGACAGTGAAGCCATACAAATCCTAGAACTTGACGACGATGTTGGCTCGTCTGGCGTGGATGCTCGGACAGAGAATCAAAATCTGAGATTGGACTTCCATTGTCAAATCACGTCTGCTTTGGATCCCAAACATTCTCCGACAAATTTGATTCCTTTTTTTTTTGTCTCAATTCTATCAGCTCCTTCATTGTCTTCTTCTCCCCATCTTCAATTTCTTCTTCCTCTTCTCCTTCTTCTTATTCATCCTCCTCTTTCAAATCTGGGACTATAGGGAACCGAATCGAGCTCTCCATCAGGTCGTGCTCTCTAGCAGGTCGTCGTCATCATCATCGCCGGCAACTCTATCGTGGAGAGAGGAGCCGTAATTAGACCTAACATCACACGATCTGCGTCGTGGCTGGCCGAAAACAGAGGTGGATGAGGATGCGTTACGGACGGAGTAAGAGCTAGCACGGCGGAGTTCAGGGACGGATCAGAGGAAGAGAGAGAAATAAGTAGATAACCGGTATTAATTTCCATTTTGATATGGTGATATATCATGGTTTTAGCCATGATATAAATCTTATCTATAGAGTTTTTTGGGTGTTTTTAGAGTCTTTTTGAGTCTTTATAGGATTTAGCATGGATGGGAGCATAATGGAGCTAAATAGGAGGATTTGGAGCACATTCAAGCATTGAGGCTAAGCTGTGAAGTTGGGAGACGAGTACAGAGACTTGCATTGGTCGATGCAAGTGATGGTGTCGATCGATGTATCATTTAGCAGAAGAATCAGAAGTTTTCTCAAAAAGTTTTGAAGATTTACAAATTGCCCCAAAGTTTTTCATATTTGTATCATTAGTCCCTTGATGTGTTTAGGAATATAAATAGGATTTTTGGGTCATTGTTTAGACCTAAGCTTTATTTTTCCCTGTAACTTTTAAGAGAAAACTCTGAGAGATTTTATGAAAGCTTTTGGAGTGAAGAATCAAGACTCCTTGAGAGAAGATTCAGAACTCCTTTTCTTCTTCTTTTAAATCTCTTAATGCTATCTATTTTATTCATGATTTGTGTTCTTACAATTATGTCTGAGTAGATCTGCTTGTTAGGTTTAGAGTTTCTCATTAGGGATTTCATGGATTATTAGATCTGTTTATTTTGGATTCACTATCTTTCTTGTTCTTACACCATAGGTTGTTTTTAATGCTAGATATTTGATTAGTCATCTGGATTTAGATCTTAGGATTATTGATTGATATGATAATATAATTGATTTTTCTGACAAAAACCTTTGGTGAGCAAAATTACTTTTTGCAAAGAGATTTGAATTAGTAATTTTGTGAACTTATCTAAACTTGATTTTATTGCTGATTTGTAACCTATAATTTTACAAAGAGATTTGGATTTTCTGGTTTTAAATTTAGATAATATCTGCAGTGAGAACTGATTTATTTTACAATTGTGTTTAGAGTTCAAGAACGGTGCTTAATTGTTGAATCCTGCTTGTTTAATTAATTGATCTGATTTTCCATGATTTCCTAAGAATTTCTCTAGGCCTAGCGTTTATTACTATTGATTTACAACTCTTTTATTTTATGTTTAATCTTGCAATTTAATTACAATATTTTAGTTTAGCATAATCTATTGTGCTAGTCTTTGTGGATTATTAAATCTATTGTGTGAATCTGGAGTCTTTGTGGATTTGATTCCTAAGTACTACAATTGATCTCTTAAGAGAGAGTAGCTCTGGGGTAAATTTGAGCATATCATATGGTTAACAGAAAACGAAGAATTTTTCTATTTAAAATTAATAAATAATTAGATAACCAGGGTAAAATTGGAATTTTGATTTTGTTCAAAAATCGTGGCTATGAAAATAACAACACTTATTATTTTGGATTTTAAATAACATGTTTTTATTATTTGATGTATTTTTATTCCAATCCAAAACCATTGGGTATTAAACGTCCAAATAAAAATAACTTCGGTTTTTTTTTTTTTGCATTTTCCCAAATAAATAATAATAATAATGTATTTATTTTTTCTCTTTCTTTTTTCCCATGATGACTGAAACATTCTTTTTCATCTATGTATAATTTATCACAAATACAATTTGATTCATTAAAAATATACTTTTTATTTAATTTCTAATATTTTGAGATCTATTTTTCATAATTATTTTTGCATCAACAACCATTATAACCCATAATCAACTATGTCATATCTTTATATTTTTATTTGTTGAAAATATTGATCTATTCATTTTTATGAGTTTTTGTGTGTTTTCAAAAACATTTTTTTTTAATAAAATTCATTATGTTACCACTCAAATTTATTCTTTGCACAATTTATTACAATAAAAATAACAGCCAGTGTTAAAAGTTTTTACAGCAAAAGTCTTTAAAATTTTTACAGCAAAAGTCTTTACAGTTAAAGCATCAACAGCCACAAGTTACAGCCGTTACCAATGGAGTCTTTGATTAATGACTGTCATCTATAATATTTATTATCTTATTATTTAAAGTTTGGTTTTCAAAGTTAGTAAATAAAAAGATAAAATATAATAAATATTTTTGGTGAAATTGTTAGACTAACAATAAATTAATAATGTGTATTTTATTATCAATTGATTAAAATAACACTCAACTATGAATTTAATAAGTAATATGAACTTCCAAAATTTGTAAAAAACAAAACACTAAATTGGTAACAAAAATCGTAGTATCTGATTAACAAAGTACTATCTGATTAACAAGAATTTTATGGTAATTTCTTTTGAATATTCTTAAAATAATCAAAGTCATTGATTATTGTTTGTATCTTTGAGTACTTGCCATGATTTTTACTCTGGACGTAAATATATGGTATTCTCATAATTTCGTTCTAGCATTGATAAATTTGATTTTGTGCGCCACTGGTTGACCAGTTGAAACACCTTAACAAACAAACAAACAAGCATGACAAGTTGTAAAATCAGGGATTATAAAATAAACAATGTAGTTTGTTAAAAAGAAACAAAACCTGATGTATGCCACACGATCCGTCGATCCTTTATAACTTATAAAACAAAAATAAAACAAATTATAATTTGTAAAGACAGGAGACTTTCGAAGCCGGTCCTAGGATTACTGAGGCCTAAAATATTTTTATAAATGGTATTTTATATATTTATATTTACTGTACTCATCGGCTGTTTGGAGAATCGAACCTGCGACGTGATATATGTTCTCGTACAACATTACCATCTAAGCTAAGAATTTTTTTTGTTAATTAGCCAAAATTATTTGCATATATTATGAGGCCTAAAACTGATGCTTTGGCTGCTTTAGGGATGGACCGGGCCTGGTACAATGGCTCATGCTTGGGAGGAAACTTTAGCGGACCTATAACGACCTCGTAGCTTTTGTTCATCCCTAAGATTTTTAACTCAATATTCCCGGACAAATGCAACAACAAAGGGTGGACAGTTGGTCCTTTCCTATACCAGTGGCGTTTTTTTGTCAAAGTCATCTAGAATCCACAAATCAAAACTACCGGGAAGAGCACGTGGTAAGGGCCTAACCCCGGCAACCCTCCCATTGAAGTTGATCAATGATCCATATTTTATGACTGGCCAATATGTGTTGATTGAACCTATGCACTCACCTCTAACGTTAAAACGAAAAATAAAGAATCTCTTCTCTTGTCTTAGGGTAGTCGACACACCGTAATACACCATCCCACTGATGCATATTCCATTTGTTACAACTGTATAACGCGGGATTTTTCTACCTCTGATGCTTCTCCATGAAAGATTTCCTCCTCCAATTGTTAAAACCATGTGCTCTTGACAAGGTTGGCCATGCCAAGACGTGCTACACAATGCTTTGTATACATTACCAACAGGATCATATCCCATGAACATATATACGTGCTCTCTTCTACCACTAGAAGCTTTGATAACCAGCAATGTTATGACTTGTCTAGTGCTAGGGTTACATATCGTGAACCGACCTGGATCTGAAGGATGTGACAAACCGAACAATCCATGGATGGAAGAGCAATGAACAAGGTCCACAGGGAAACCGGACAGTGTCATTTCGGGATAGATATGCAAAGAAGTATAACGAATAGGGTTCTGCCGGCAACCGCATATTGGCATTGGAAGATTGGTAACCAAAGAAGTAGTAGGTACTTCTTTGTGTGAAGTCGATAAGAGGATTACACGGTTCTCAATAATACGAACAGCGACTAGAAACCGTGACCGAGTCTGGGATATTGAGCAGAACAAATCGATGAATACTTGGTTTTTGTAACATCCGTGAACCGGAATTCCGGTTTAGGATGTGCATCGATCGATGCAGTAGGAGCATCGGTCGATGCTGGCTCAATTCTGTGCGTTTTGACTTAAGTCAAACGCTGCGTTTTGAGTTAGGGAAAACCCTTAAACGCAAGTCTTTGTCTCATTCGAGTGGATTGGCCGATTTTTGAGAGAAAGAAAGAGACAAAACTGTTCTTGAGCGTTCCTGAGATTTCTGGAGATTTGGGGCGTTTCTTGGTGAGATCTGTAGCTGGGATTGTTGTAGGAGCTTCCTAGAAGCATGTTCTTGCTTGTTTGTTGTTCAGATTCTTCTTGGCACAGGTAAGTGCAGGACCATGGCTTATCTAAGCTAGAGAATTCAGTAGTTTTGCTTGCTGTATGTTGTAGACGTATTAGATTGTTGCTATGGACGTTAGAAGCTTTCTTGTGGCTTGGGATTGAGTTTTGTGGTTGTAGGAACAAAATCCGGCGAGAAGCTTCGGGGAAATCACGGTGCTCGACGTTGCGTCGACCGATGCATACCTTGCATCGGTCGATGCAAGTGCGAGGACGACGCGATGAACTTTAGGGTTTTTCGTGTGCGTCGAGCATGCGTCGGTCGATGCAGACTGGGTATCGGTCGGTGCGAGTTATACTTGCGTCGATCGATGCAGCTTCTGTGTCGATCGATGCTTCTCCATTTGGCATCGGTCGATGCAGGTGTGGCATCGGACGATGATAAGTCCTGTTTTGTTATTGCCGTGTGTTGATTGTTGTGTGAAGATTACTGATACTCTGTTGCTTGTGTGTATAGCCCAGTAGATGGGAGGATTGCCTTACTGAGTGTTTATAAAATACTCATGCATTGCAATATGTGTTTGTGGTGCAGGTAAAGGCAAAGTGTGATCGTGGAATCCGGGCAATGAAAAGGAGGATGTTCTAGGGACTCGGTTCTATGTTGTCTGGCATTGTTAGGTTGCTAGAGTTGGGTCAGTAGAACATTGCTAGGTTGCTAGTTCTATGATTATGTTGTTTTGGTTATTGGATCATGTGGAATATTGTTATATTTTATTATTGGATTATATTTGGATATTGGTATTGTTTTCCGCTGTTGAATGTGTTTGTGGTTAGGTGGCTAGTGGGTATGCGACCACTAGTTGTAGTTATTTTATTATATTTATTATTATTTATTTTTTAAAAAAAAGATCGGTCGTTTCATTTTGGTATCAGAGCCCTTACGGTTCTAGATTTGGGTTCACTAGGTTTCTGTTGTAGATGTTTGGGATTGCATGTCTTGATTGATTATGTGAGTTAGTCAATTGTGTGTGGCATGGAGTCCTAGAACATCCTCTTCGAGCCTACTTGTGATTCCACGGTGAGTTTCTATTTTTGTGTTAATTAGAAATATTTTGATTAGCCTTCTGCTCATGGTAGTGCAGATGGTTAGAGAGGATGCTGTTGCTGGTCGTGGTCGTGGACGCGGACGTGGTCGCGGACGTGGTCGTGGTAGGGGCAGAGTCCCAGTGGTTAGTGAGACTGATGACCAGAGTGTGACAGCTGAGGGTGTTGGCGAGTCGCAGGGAGTTCCGGGGAATTCAGTGAGTGTGGCCGGAGGGGGCGGTGTTGATGTTCCAGTGGCCGGTGATGCTAGGGTCCCGGGTGTGGGAGCCCCAGCAGGTGGAGTACCTGGTGTTGACATTGCGGCTTTGCTAGCACAGGTGTTGGAGCGGTTACCACCTGTGGTACCGGCTCAGGCTCGGGTAGTGCCACCAGTGGTGGCGGAGGAGCGGCAGCCAGTGGCTGCGGATGTGGGAGTCCATGCTCGTTATCTCAGCATGTTGACAGAGATGGGTCGGTTGCGTACTGAGCAGTTTTCAGGAGGTGTAGATCCTACTGCTGCGGATGCGTGGAGGACGAGGGTGGAACGTAACATCCATACTCTGAGATATCCTGAGGAGTTCTGGGTAGACATAGGGGTCTACTTTTTGAGCGGTGACGCTGAGTTGTGGTGGAGATCTGTGGCTGCTAGGAGGGTGCAGCGGGAGATGACTTGGGCTGACTTTGTTTTGGAGTTCAACCGCAAGTATTTTCCTAGAGAGGCATTGGATCGTTTGGAGGTGCAGTTCCTTCAGTTGTCTCAGGGGACACGATCAGTGCGGGAGCTGGACTTGGAGTTCAGTCGACTCCTATGTTATGGGGGTCAGGCTATGAAGCCTGAGGAGGCTCAGGTCAGGAGGTTTAAGAGGGCTCTACGTGATGACTTGAGGGTTCACTGTAGAGGGCGGAGTTATGCTACGCGTGCAGAGCTGGTTGAGACTGTAGCAGAGAATGAGGAGGATATCCGGGCACAGTCAGTGGCGGTAGCTCCAGCAGTTCAGCCTAGTAAGGCTCAGCAGCAGGGTGGTTCTAGCAGGGGCGGTAGGCATGCTCAGGGAACCAAGAGGAAGTGGGAGGCTACGCAGAGGCCGAGTGGTGCGGGTTGCTTCGGTTGTGGGAGCAAGGATCACAGGGTTGCTAGTTGTCCCAAGAGGAGTGTTCCGACGGCAGGGCCTCGGGTATGTTATCACTGTAGGGAGGCATGGCACATCAGGCCTTTTTGTCCCAAGTTGCAGCCGGCAGCAGTGGCAGCGTTGCAGCAGGTGCAGCCTGGAGGTCAGCAGGTGGCACGGATTGAGCAGGCGCCACGGGCTTACACGACGGTAGAGACTGGTGGAACCAGTGCCGGGGCGATCACAGGTATAATTTCTGCTACTTAAACTTTGTGAATTTTTAGTAGGTACAGATTTTATGTTTTTCCTGTGATAAAGTGTTAGGTTCTCAACACATGAGTTTTGTGTAGGGACCGTTTTGGTGGGCGGGTTTAAGTCCCACGTTATGTTTGATTCTGGAGCTTCTCATAGCTTCATTACCCCGGAGTGTGCAGAGTGTGCGGGAATCAGAGGGGATCCCGGGGAGCGTACAGGAGTTGTTAGAGTTGCTGGAGGCAAGTTCCTGAGAGTTATTGGACGAGCTAGAGGGGTTGATATTCAGATCGCAGGAGAGTCGTGGCCAGCGGATTTGCTTATCAGTCCAGTGGAGTTGTATGATGTTATTCTCGGGATGGATTGGTTGCATCGGCATATGGTGCATTTGGATTGCCATAGGGGTAGAGTGGAGTTTGAGCGTCCAGGAGAGAAGTTGGTTTTTCAGGGAATTAGACCGACTTCGGGGAGTCTCGTGATCTCAGCCATTCAGGCTGGGAAGATGATCGAGAAGGGCCGTGAGGCTTATCTGGTTACTATATCTATGCCAGAGTCAGTGGGGAAGTCTACGGTTAGCGGTATTCCGGTAGTAGAGGAGTTTGAGGATGTGTTTCAGTCTTTGCAGGGATTACCACCATCTCGGTCGGATCCTTTCACCATTGAACTGGAACCGGGGACGACACCGTTATCCAAGGCTCCTTACAGAATGGCTCCAGCAGAGATGGCAGAGCTGAAAAAGCAGCTAGAGGATTTGTTGAGTAAGGGATTCATCTGTCCTAGTGTATCACCGTGGGGAGCGCCGGTGTTGTTTGTGAAGAAGAAGGATGGGAGTTTCAGGTTATGCATTGATTATCGGGGTTTGAACCGGGTCACTGTGAAGAACAAGTATCCTCTTCCTAGGATCGATGAGTTGTTGGACCAGTTGAGGGATGCTACTTGGTTCTCTAAGGTAGATCTGGCGTCAGGCTATCATCAGATACCGATAGATGAGGCAGATGTGAGGAAGACTGCTTTCAGGACGAGGTATGGGCATTATGAGTTTGTGGTGATGCCTTTCGGGTTGACTAACGCACCAGCAGCGTTTATGAGATTGATGAACAGTGTGTTTCAGGAGTTTCTGGATGTATCTGTCATCATTTTCATCGACGATATCCTGGTTTATTCTAAGAGTCCTGAGGAGCATGCAGTGCATTTGAGGGCAGTTATGGAGAAGCTGCGGGAGCAGAGGTTGTTTGCTAAGTTGAGCAAGTGCAGTTTCTGGCAGCGTGAGATGGGCTTTTTGGGTCACATTGTTTCTGCAGAGGGGGTTTCTGTGGATCCAGAGAAGATTCAAGCTATCAGGGATTGGCCTAGACCGCAGAATGCCACAGAGATCAGGAGTTTCCTTGGATTGGCAGGTTACTACAGGAGATTTGTGCAGGGATTTGTAAGCAGAGCACGTCCTGTGACTAAGTTGACAGGGAAGGATGTTCCTTTTGTCTGGTCAGAAGAGTGTGAGGAAGGGTTTGCAAGCCTGAAGGAGATGTTGACTACTACGCCAGTGTTGGCTTTGCCTGAGCAGGGAGAACCCTATGTGGTTTATACAGATGCATCTAGAGTTGGTTTGGGGTGTGTTCTGATGCAGCATGGGAAGGTGATTGCTTATTCTTCGCGGCAGTTGCGGGTGCATGAAGGCAACTATCCTACTCATGATTTGGAGATGGGTGCTGTAGTTTTTGCCCTGAAGATTTGGAGATCTTATCTTTATGGTGCAAAGGTACAGGTGTTTAAAGATCATAAGAGTTTGAAGTATATATTCACTCAGCCTGAGTTGAATTTGAGACATAGGCGGTGGATGGAGCTTGTGGCAGACTATGATTTGGAGATAGCCTATCACCCTGGTAAGGCTAACACGGTTACAGATGCTCTGAGTCGGAAGAGGGTAGCTTCAGCTCAGGAGCAGGAGATGGAGTCTCTGGTAGGGGAGATCAGTGCTTTGAGTTTGTGTACTGTTTCACTGGAACCGTTGGGTTTGGAAGCAGTTGACAGAGTAGATCTTTTGAGTCGGGTGCGGTTGGCACAGGAGAAGGATTTGGGGCTGGTGAATGCCTCAAAGGATGTTGATTCAGAGTATCAGGTCTCGGATAATGGTACTATTTTGGTGCACGGTCGGGTTTGTGTGCCCAAGGATGAGGAGTTGAGGCAGGAGATTCTGAGAGAGGCTCATGCGAGCAAGTTATCCATTCATCCAGGAGCGACTAAGATGTACCGTGACCTCAAGAGGTATTATCATTGGGTCGGGATGAAGAAGGATGTAGCTAGTTGGGTCGCGAGGTGCGATGTGTGCCAGCTAGTGAAGGCTGAGCATCAGGTTCCTAGTGGTTTACTGAAGAGTTTACCCATTCCTGAGTGGAAGTGGGATATGATTACCATGGATTTTGTGGTAGGATTACCAGTGTCATGGACCTTTGATGCTATTTGGGTCATTGTGGGCCGGTTGACTAAGTCAGCACATTTTCTGGCCATTAAGAAGACTGATGGAGCATCGGTCTTGGCTAGGAAGTATGTGAGGGAGATAGTCAGATTGCATGGGGTGCCAGCGAGCATTGTGTCTGACAGAGATTCTAAGTTCACTTCGGTGTTCTGGTAGGCTTTTCAGGCAGAGATGGGCACTAAGGTGCATATGAGTACAGCTTATCATCCCCAGACAGATGGACAGTCTGAGAGGACGATCCAGACATTGGAGGATTTGCTGAGGATGTGTGTTTTGGATTGGGGTGGCCATTGGGCAGATCACCTGAACCTGGTAGAGTTTGCTTACAACAACAACTATCAGGCGAGTATTGGTATGGCTCCTTATGAGGCTTTGTATGGGAGGCCGTGTCGTACACCGTTATGCTGGACTCAGGTGGGGGAGAGGAGCATGTACTAGACAGATTTTGTTCAGGAGACCTCAGAGAAGATTCGGTTTCTCAAGCTGAACATGAAAGAGGCTCAGGATAGGCAGAGGAGTTATGCTGATAGGAGGAGAAGAGATCTTGAGTTTCAGGTAGGAGACAGAGTGTACCTCAAGATGGCCATGTTGCGGGGTCCGAACAGGTCACTGACTGAGACTAAGTTGAGTCCGAGGTATATGGGTCCGTTCAGAGTGATTGAGCGAGTTGGACCAGTGGCATATAGACTGGAATTACCTGAGGTTATGCGTGCTTTCCACAAGGTATTCCATGTGTCTATGTTGCGGAAGTTTTTTCGTGAGGATGATCAGTTGTTGGCTAAGATTCCTGAAGATCTTCAGCCTAACATGACTTTGGAGGCGAGACCAGTGAGGGTTCTCGAGAGGAGGATCAAGGAACTTCGGAAGAAGAAGATTCTTTTGATGAGAGTCCTTTGGGACTGTGATGGTGTGGAGGAGCAGACTTGGGAACCTGAGGCGAGGATGAAGGCAAGGTTTAAGAAGTGGTATGAGAAGCAACCGCGACTTGAGCTTGCCTAGTCTGGTTCCGTCTGTAATCCGTGGCTGGAGCGGGAATGGAGTATTCCAGCCCATCTCTCTTGTTACTCGGTCGCTTGGGGTGGTTGGTTGTGCGACTCAGTAACAAGATGAGGTGGTGCACGGGGTACAAAGTTTCCGTGAGGCGGGATTTGGGGAAAGTTTCCCGAAATAGAAGTTTCCTGAAGTGGAAAGTTTCCAGAAATGGAAAGTGCTAAATATGAAAAGTTTTACGGGAGTTAGAATTTGTCCATTGTAGCGGTGGGAAGCCTTGGAGGGGGCTTTTGTGGCCTTTGTGGCGGACTTTTGAGTCAGTGTGCCGTGTGTGGCGGTCTTCTTGGACAATGTGTGGTCTTTGTGACGGGCTTTTTAGCCAGAGTGTCTTTGTGACGGTCCTCTTTAGGACATTTGTGTGGCCTTGGTGACGGTCCTTTTTAGGACATTTGTTTGGCCTTTGTGGCGGGCTGTTTAGCCAGAGTGTCTTTGTGACGGTCCTTCGGGACAGATGGTCTTTGTGACGTTCCTTCGGGACAGATGGCCTTTGTGGCGGGCTTTTTAGCCAGAGTGTCTTTGTGACGGTCCTTTGGGACAGATGGTCTTTGTGACGGTCCTTCGGGACAGATGGCCTTTGTGGCGGGCTGTTTAGCCAGAGTGTCTTTGTGACGGTCCTCTTTAGGATATTTGTTGGCCTTGGTGGCAGTCCTCTTTAGGACATTTTGTTGGCCTTAGTGGCGGCCCTTGTGGCGTGTATATGATCCTTGTGTGGTCATGGGGTATCCTGGTGAGGGGATATGTGGTTGGTAGGATATTGAGATGTCTTACGCGAGCCACAGGAAGGAAACCTGGATAGGGATAGGACTCAGACGCGTTCAGAATCGTTTGCTCGCGGCTCTTGGAGGACTTTGGTTCTCCTAGTACTGCCATATTCGGAGACTTTGTGACTTTAGAGTATGGTTGGTATATCGACTTTGGACGACGGTCCAGAGACGCGCTGTAGGGTGACGACCCGAGAGACGAGTTTGGATTTTTCCTTAGATATATATTATGGCATGCGGGCTTAGGCCCGATGAGGAGCCAACATTGGCATGCAGACTTAGGTCTGATGAGGAGCCAATGAAACTCAAGGTTTAGGCCTATGAGAAAAAGGAAAGTCCAAAAGTCGAGAGCAAATGACGCCTGGAGCGTGAGTCTATCGCCTAGAGGTGACCTTCTGTAGATCGGTCGGAGGAGTGCGGGCCGTGGAGACGGTTGCACGGGAATCCTTGGCTGATGGTTGTTCGGGATTCGAGGACGAATCCAGTTTGCTGGGGGAGAATTGTAACATCCGTGAACCGGAATTCCGGTTTAGGATGTGCATCGATCGATGCAGTAGGAGCATCGGTCGATGCTGGCTCAATTCTGTGCGTTTTGACTTAAGTCAAACGCTGCGTTTTGAGTTAGGGAAAGAGACAAAACTGTTCTTGAGTGTTCCTGAGATTTCTGGAGATTTGGGGCGTTTCTTGGTGAGATCTGTAGTTGGGATTGTTGTAGGAGCTTCCTAGAAGCGTGTTCTTGCTTGTTTGTTGTTCAGATTCGTCTTGGCACAGGTTAGTGCAGGACCATGGCTTATCTAAGCTAGAGAATTCAGTAGTTTTGCTTGCTGTATGTTGTAGACGTATTAGATTGTTGCTATGGACGTTAGGAAGATTTCTTGTGGCTTGGGATTGAGTTTTGTGGTTGTAGGAACGAAATCCGGCGAGAAGCTTCGGGGAAATCACGGTGCTCGACGTTGCGTCGACCGATGCAAGTGCGAGGACGGCGCCATGAACTTTAGGGTTTTTCGTGTGCGTCGAGCATGCGTCGGTCGATGCAGACTGGGTGTCGGTCGATGCGAGTTATACTTGCGTCGATCGATGCAGCTTCTGTGTCGATCGATGTTTCTCCATTTGGCATCAGTCGATGTAGGTGTGGCATCGGACGATGCTAAGTCCTGTTTTGTTATTGCCGTGTGTTGATTGTTGTGTGAAGATTACAGATACTCTGTTGCTTGTGTGTATAGCCCAGTAGATGGGAGGATTGCCTTACTGAGTGTTTATAAAATACTCATGCATTGCAATATGTGTTTGTGGTGCAGGTAAAGGCAAAGTGTGATCATGGAATCCGGGTAATGAAGAGGAGGATGTTCTAGGGACTCGGTTCTATGTTGTCTGGCATTGTTAGGTTGCTAGAGTTGGGTCAGTAGAACATTGCTAGGTTGCTAGTTCTATGATTATGTTGTTTTCGTTATTGGATCATGTGGAATATTGTTATATTTTATTATTGGATTATATTTGGATATTGGTATTGTTTTCCGCTGTTGAATGTGTTTGTGGTTAGGTGGTTAGTGGGTATGGAACCACTAGTTGTAGTTATTTTATTATATTTATTATTATTTATTTAAAAAAAAAGATCGGTCGTTTCAGTTTTGGATGATGGATATCCATTCCTTGGATACACATTGGAACCTCTTAAGAGATTTAGCCGGCAATCTCTTCAGAATCTCAATATTCAGATCAAGAGGGATATAAAGAGCTAAGTTGCTGATTGAGCCGCTACATACACCATCCTCACCTCTCATGTCAACCTTCTTGTCTTGCTTTTCATGAGAATTCCTTGAGTGTGATGAAACTCCACTCTCACTGTAAGAACATTCCCCAACTAGTACTCCAGCCATTAGTCTCTTCTAAAACCAAAAATTGTCCTAACCTAACAAAAGCAGAGAACCAAAATGTGTATTACTTAACAATAGTAATAAGCCTGAAACTCAAAACTAGAAAGGACACAATAAAGATATCCGAAAAAAACCAGATCGATTCCCCAGCAAAACGAAGCTATGATCTTTATAAATGCACTAATACTGTATCTTAAAATAACGTAATATTATAAGCAATTAGAAAACTCTTGTTGGAATAAATATTCATGATGTCTCTTTCTCTCTCCTTCATGCAAGATGTCTTGTCTCTCTCCTTCATGCAAGCCATCTTTGTAACAGCTAGTTTTTTATCTTCTTCTTCTATATATTTGTATCTCTCTTGTATTCTCAGAACGAAGAGAAATAATATACAGTTTCTCTCTATTCTCTCTATTCTCTCTATTCTATTCTTCCGCTTATATTTCTACATGGTATTAGAGCTTTAGATTCTTATTCTCTGTCTCTTTTGCTATTATTCTTTTTCTTTTCTTTTACAGGGTATGGAAAACTCAAAACAGATTACTCTTCCTGTTATCCTTAAAGGAGATAATTACATTCTATGGTCTAGGACTACCAAAACTGCTCTTTGCAGTCGGGGTCTATGAAATCATATTTTAAGCACCAGAGAGGTGATTGTTGGTATTATGGAGAATGAAGAAGATGTTGCAGATAAAAACCCTTTTGGCAGTTCTGAAGCATCCAACCTTGAGTATGACAAATGGTTTCAAGAAAATCAAATGGTTCTTGCCATTCTCCAAAGCTCTCTAGAGCAGTCTCTCCTTACTGCATATTCTTATTGTGAAACAGCAAAGGAGTTGTGGGATACCCTTAAAGGTGTCTATGGAAATGTTTCAAATCTCAGCCGGATCTTTGAAGTGAAGAAGGCATTGAACAATTTAACTCAAGAGGAGAAACCTTTTAACCAACATTTTGGAGAATTCAGATCTCATTGGTCAGAGTTGGAGACTCTTCGTCCTCCAACAACAGATCAGATGGTGCTTAATGAAAGGCGTGAACAAGATCAAGTCTTTGGGCTTCTTCTTACTCTCAACCCTTCTTTCAATGGTCTCATCCGTCATATCCTCAGATCTGAAAAGCTTTCCAATTTGAATGAGGTTTGTATGCAAATTCAAAGGAAGATGGATCTACTCGTTTGTTTAGCCAGAAAAGTGAGCTTGCTATCGCACATAAAGGAGCTTATGACAAAGGAGCTTACAAAAGGAGTGACTACAACAAGTTATTGTGTGATCACTGCAAGAGGAAGGGGCATACGAAGGAGAAGTGTTGGGTTCTCCATTCTCATCTGAAGCCGGCTAAGATGAATGAACCTAGGAAGGCTATGTCTTTGTATTTTTCTTCAATGGGAGTATTCACCGGTTTGGCTCCAAGCTTTCCTGTATCATTAAGAAGATCAAATGTATACTTCCTTTGAGATAGAAATAGTCCTTCCTCAGAACGACATACTTCTATGCCAAGAAAGTACTTTAGTTCACCCAAGTCTTTAATATCAAAAGTAGACTTAAGAAGGGATTTAGTATTTTGAATGCCTTCTTTATCATCACCAGAGATAATAATATCATCAACATAACCACATAACAACATAGTCTAAACGAATACCAAAGTCTAAACGCCGGCTGACATAACCACATAGTCTAAACGAGAGTCAAATGGGATAAAAAATCTTCTACAAGCTATGATCATGCATCAATCATGCAAACGATGAACCTGGAATCGAAGTTAATTAGCCAAAAAAATCATTGCCCATCAGATACATTCGGTCAAAAATCCCAAATTTTGCTCAAAACACGAAACAATACGTAGAAAATTAGTAATTGCTCCAAAAAAAAAATAGATTCAAAGGGTTCTTAAAGAAATTACCCGAAAGGTTGGAAAT
Source organism: Camelina hispida (assembly GCA_023657505.1). Taxonomy (NCBI): domain Eukaryota; kingdom Viridiplantae; phylum Streptophyta; class Magnoliopsida; order Brassicales; family Brassicaceae; genus Camelina; species Camelina hispida. The sequence continues at coordinate 34,485,631 of CP094637.1, forward strand.
TTTGTTGACACATTCAATTGACGGTGGAGAAGAAAAATAAAACAATACCCCAGAATCGAGAAATCAACGAGAATCCAAGACGGTAATCGAACGAGGGAAAAAAATTGGTTATTTTACCCTGCAACGTAATTAACTTCCCTAGTCGCGAATTGCAGAATAAAAAGAAGAAAGAGAAAGTGAAGGGAGATAATTATATTTGTGTGTGTAAAATCATCAATGAATTTCGCTAGTCCAAAGGTTGAGTAATTTGTTGTTGTCTTCATTGTTGATGGCTTCGAATCCAAGTTTTGTTGATTGAAAAAAATACAATACGATAACGTTTAGTTAACGTTGACTTTATTTTTCAGTTGATTTGAGGACGTGCTTTTTTTGGTCAAGTCAATAAAAGTTAATCGTTACCACCAAATCAATAAAAGTTAATCGTTACCACCAAATCAACAAAAGTTATCTATATAATCTACCACAAATTCATGCTTTTTCAACATTTTTGATAAATTCAAGATTCTTACGACATTTTTTCAATAAAATAATATTAATAAATTACAATTATGCAATCAAAGAAATCAACTGAGATTTCAAACAGATACAGGAAACGATACGTAGAAAATTAGTAATTGCTCCGGAAAAAAGCCATCCAAAGGGTTTTTAGAGAAATTAACAGAGCGGTTAGAAATTTCGTTAACACATTCAATTGATGGTGGGAGAAAAAAAAATACAAATCCCGAGAATCGCGAAATCAACGAGAATCGAAGACGGTAATCAAACAAGGGAAAACAAAAAATTGGTTACTTTTCCCTACAATGAAATTAACTTCTCCAGTCACGAATTGAAGAATAAAAAGAAGAAAGAGAAAGTGAAGGGAGATAATTATATTTGTATGTGTAAAATCATCAATGAAGTTCGCTAGTCCAAAGGTTGAGTAATTTGTTGTTGTCTTCATTGGTGATGGCTTCGAATCCAAGTTTTGTGAAATGAAAAAAATACAATACGACAACATTTAGTTAACGTTGACTTTATTTTTCAGTTGATTTGAGGACGTGCTTTTTTTGGTCAAGTCAATAAAAGTTAATCTTTACCACCAAGTCAATAAAAGTTAATCGTTACAAAGTCAACTAAAGTTATCTATTTAATCTACCACAATTCAAGCTTTTTTCAACAATTTTGATAAGTTCAAGATTCTTATGACATTTTTTCTATAAAATAATAATAATAAATTACAATTATGCAATCAAAGAAATCAACTGAGATTTCAAACAGAAACACGAAACGATACGTAGAAAATTAGTAATTGCTCCCGAAAAAAACAGATCCAAAGGGTTTTTAGATAAATTAACCGAAAGGTTGGAAATTTCGTTGACACATTCAATTGATGGTGGAGAAGATAAAAAACACAAATCCCGAGAATCACGAAATCAACGAGAATCCAAGACGGTAAACGAACAAGGGAAAAAAAAATTGGTCACTTTACCCTGCAACGAAATTAATTTCCCTAGTCGCGAATTGCAGAATAAAAAGAAGAAAGAGAAATTGAAGGGAGATAATTACATTTGTGTGTGTAAAAGCATCAATGAAGTTCGCTAGTCCAAAGGTTGAGTAATTTGTTGTTGTCTTCATTGGTGATGGCTTCGAATCCAAGTTTTGTGAATTGAAAAATATACAATACGTCAACGTTTAATTAACGTTGACTTCATTTTTCAGTTGATTTGAGGACGTGCTTTTTTTGGTCAAGTCAATAAAAGTTAATCGTTACCACCAAGTCAATAAAAGTTCATCGTTACAAAGTCATCTAAAGTTATCAATATAATCTACCACAAATTCATGCTTTTTTCAACATTTTTGATAAGTTCAAGATTCTTATGACATTTTTTCCATAAAATAATAATAAATTACAAATATGTAATCAAAGAAATCAACTGAGATTTCAAACAGATACACAAAACGATACGTAGAAAATTAGTAATTGCTCCCGAAAAAAACCAGATCCAAAGGGTTTTTAGAGAAATTAACGGAAAGGTTGGAAATTTCGTTGACACATTCAATTAATGGTGGAGAAGAAAAAAAAAAACCACAAATCCCAGAATCTCGAAATCAACGAGAATCCAAGATGGTAATAAAACAAGGGAAAAAAAATTGGTTACTTTACCCTGCAACGAAATTAATTTCCGCATTCGCGAATTGCAGGATAAAAAGAAGAAAGAGAAAGTGAAGGGAGATAATTATATTTGTGTATGTAAAAGCATCAATGTAGTTCGCTATTCCAAAGGTTGAGTAATTTGTTGTTGTCTTCATCGGTGATGGTTTCGAATCCAAGTTTTGTGAATTGAAAAAAATACAATACGACAACGTTTAGTTTACGTTGACTTTATTTTTCAGTTGATTTGAGGACGTGCTTTTTTGGTCAAGTCAATAAAAGTTAATCGTTACCACCAAATAGATAAAAGTTAATCGTTACAAAGTCAACTAAAGTTATCTATATAATCTACCACAAACTCATGCTTTTTTCAACATTTTTGATAAGTTCTAGATTCTTATGACATCTTTTCCATAAAATAATAATAAATTACAAATATGTAATCAAAGAAATCAACTGAGATTTCAAACAGATACACGAAACGATACGTAGAAAATTAGTAATTGCTTCCGAAAAAACCAGATCCAAAGGGCTTTTAGAGAAATTAACGGAAAGGTTGGAAATTTCGTTGACACATTCAATTAATGGTGGAGAAGAAAAAAAAAACCACAAATCCCAGAATCTCGAAATCAACGAGAATCCAAGATGGTAATAAAACAAGGGAAAAAAAAATTGGTTACTTTACCCTGCAACGAAATTAATTTCCGCATTCGCGAATTGCAGAATAAAAAGAAGAAAGAGAAAGTGAAGGGAGATAATTATATTTGTGTATGTAAAAGCATCAATGTAGTTCGCTATTCCAAAGGTTGAGTAATTTGTTGTTGTCTTCATCGGTGATGGTTTCGAATCCAAGTTTTGTAAATTGAAAAAAATACAATACCACAACGTTTAGTTTACGTTGACTTTATTTTTCAGTTGATTTGAGGACGTGCTTTTTTGGTCAAGTCAATAAAAGTTAATCGTTACCACCAAATAGATAAAAGTTAATCGTTACAAAGTCAACTAAAGTTATCTATATAATCTACCACAAATTCATGCTTTTTTCAACATTTTTGATAAGTTCAAGATTTTTATGACTTTTTTTTCATAAAATAATAATAATAAATTAAAATTATGCAATCAAAGAAATCAACTGAGATTTCAAACAGATACACGAAACGATACGTAGAAAATTAGTAATTGCTCCCAAAAAAACAGATCCAAAGGATTTTTAGAGAACTTAACCGAAAGTTTGGAAATTTCGTTGACACATTCAATTGATAGTGGAGAAGAAAAAAAAACACAAATCCAGAGAATTGCGAAATCAACAAGATCTCCAAGACGGTTATAGAATAAGGGAAAAAAAATTGGTTACTTTACCCTGCAACGAAATTAACTTCCCCAGACACGAATTGCAGAATAAAAAGAAGAAAGAGAAAGTGAAGGAAGATAATTATATTTGTGTGTGTAAAAGCATCAATGTAGTTCGCTTGTCCAAAAGGTTGAGTAATTTGTTGTTGTCTTCCTTGGTGATGGTTTCGAATCCAAGTTTTGTGAATTGGAAAAAATACAATACGACAACGTTTAGTTAACGTTGACTTTATTTTTCAGTTTATTTGAGGATGTACTTTTTTTGGTCAAGTCAATAAAAGTTAATTGTTACCACCAAGTCAATAAAAGTTCATCGTTACAAAGTCAACAAAAGTTATCTATTTAATCTACCACAAATTCATGCTTTTTTCAACATTTTTGATAAGTTCAAGATTCTTATGACATTTTTTCCATAAAATAATAATAATAAATTACAATTATGCAATCAAAGAAATCAACTGAGATTTCAAACAGATACACGAAACAATATGTAGAAAATTAGTAATTGCTCCCGAAAAAAACAGACCAAAAGTTTTTTAGAGAAATTAACCGAAAGGCTAGAAAATTCGTTCGCACATTCAATTGATGGTGGAGAAGAAAAAAAACACAAATCCCAAGAATCCCGAAATCAACGAGAATCCCAAGACGGTAATTGAACAACGGAAAAAAAATTTGGTTACTTTACCCTGCAACGAAATTAACTTTCCCAGTCGTGAATTGCAGAATAAAAGTAAGAAAGAGAAAGTGAAGGGAGATAATTATATTTGTGTGTGTAAAAGCATATGAAGTTCGCTAGTCCAAAAGTTGAGTAATTTGTTGTTGTCTTCATTGGTGATTTGTGAATTGAAAAAAATACAATACGATAACGTTTAGTTAATGTTGACTTTATTTTTCAGTTGATTTGAGGACATGCTTTTTTTGGTCAAGTCAATAAAAGTTAATCGTTACCACCAAGTCAATAAAAGTTAATCGTTACAAAGTCAACTAAAGTTATCTATATAATCTACCACAAAATCATGCTTTTTCAACATTCTTGATAAGTTCAAGATTCTTATGACATTTTTTCCTTAAAATAATAATAATAAATTACAATTATGCAATCAAAGAAATCAACTGAGATTTCAAACAGATACACGAAACGATACGTAGAAAATTAGTAATTGCTCCCAAAAAAAACAGATCCAAAGGGTTTTTAGAAAAATTAACCGAAATGTTGGAATTTTCGTTGACACATTCAATTGATGGTGGAGAAGAAAAAAAAAACTCAAATCCCGAGAATAGCGAAATCATCGAGTATCCAAGACGGTAATTGAACAAGGGTAAAAAAATTTGGTTACTTTACCCTGCAACGAGATTAACTTCCCCAGACACGAATTGCAGAATAAAAAGAAGAAAGAGAAAGTGAAGGAAGATAATTATATTTGTGTGTGTAAAAGCATCAATGTAGTTCGCTTGTCCAAAAGGTTGCGTAATTTTTTGTTGTCTTCATTGGTGATGGCTTCAAATCCAAGTTTTGTGAATTGAAAAAAATACAATACGACAACGTTTAGTTAACGTTGACTTTATTTTTCAGTTGATTTGAGGACGTGCTTTTTTTGGTCAAGTCAATAAAAGTTAATCGTTATAAAGTCAACCAAAGTTATCTATTTAATCTACCACAAATTCATGTTTTTTCAACATTTTTGATAAGTTCAAGATTCTTATGACATTTTTTCCATATAATAATAATAATAAATTACAATTATGCAATCAAAGAAATCAACTGAGATTTCAAACAGATACACGAAACGATACATATAAAATTACTAATTGTTCCCGAAAAAAACATATCCAAAGGGTTTTTAGAGAAATTAACCGAAAGGTTGGAAATTTTGTTGACACATTCAATTGATGGTGGAGAAGAAAAAAAACACAAATCCCGAGAATCTTAAAATCAACGAGAATCCAAGACGGTAATCGAACAAGGGAAAAAAAATTGGTTACTTTACCCTGCAATGAAATTAACTTTCCCAGTCGCAAATTGCAGAACAAAAAGAAAGAGGAATTGAAGGGAGATAATTATATTTGTGTGTGTACAAGCATCAATGAAGTTCGCTAGTCCAAAGGTTGAGTAATTTGTTGTTGTCTTCATTGGTGATGGGTTCGAATCCAAGTTTTGTGAATTGAAAAAAATACAATACGACAATGTTTAGTTAACGTTGACTTTATTTTTCAGTTGATTTGAGGACGTGCTTTTTTTTGTCAAGTCAATAAAAATTAATCGTTACCACCAAATCGATAAAAGTTAATCGTTACAAAGTTAACTAAAGTTATCTATTTAATCTATCACAAATTCATGCTTTTTTCGACATTTTTGATAAGTTCAAGATTCTTATGACATTTTTTCCATAAAAAAATAATAATATATTACAATTATGCAATCAAAGAGATCAAGATCTTGAGAGACAATATAATTCTTGGACCAATCGCTTTGGTTACGATTTGTAAAGTTTTGATTGATTTTGAGTTTCTATTTTTTTCTTGTGTTTGTAATTAGGTTATGCCATAATCTTGAGAGACAATGTAGTTCTTGAAAACGACTTTAGCAAGGAATCGGAATTGCTATTGTTTTTCTCTCTCGGAATGATTCAATAAAATTCCATATGAGTTTTGGATGATACTTTATAAGCTCCTGAATTCTCGCAACTATATTAGGAAGGAAACGTTATTTATGTAGCAAAATCGTCAGTGCAATATTTAGTAATTATTTTTTACTGCTGAAGTATTTTACGACAATGGTCAAAAGAAATTGTGATGGCGGTTAGTTTTAATGGATTGACACAGGCCGGAGCAGTCGTGGCTGCTGAGTTCGTCGGAGTTCTTGTCGCCACGTTAGCGGTGAATGGGATTTTAGGACCAGAAGCTCAGAAATCGTAGGCTTGAATGATTCTAATGTACTTTTTCTTTTTGTGTTGGAAATAAAAGAAAGATTTGTCTAAATTGTTTGTATTAATCAGATTTTGTAATATCATAAAGACATAAAGTCATAAAACCCCATACGGCCATACCCAGAGATGAAAAAGATAGAAATTATGTGGTCTATTTTGTTTCTGTTTTCATTTTTATTTCCATCGAAAATAACTACGTTGTGTGGCTCATAAAATATACATAGCTATTAAACGTTTCAATTGCTCTCTGATCTTGATGGCACTCTTCGGTCGATATGGTAATAATATAATTAATTTAATTTTAATTTCAAAATGTTAATTAAAATGTGGAATTTTATATACTTCCTCTGTTCCAAATTATAAAAAAAAATTAGTCTTTTTGTTTTTGTTCCATTCTATAGGATTTTTTTTCCAGTTTTTATGCATCATTTATGTTTATTTAGTATGTTATGTCCATTAGTATTCTCTAGTCTTTTTTCTATTAGTTAAATACTTTGAATAAATATTTAATTATATATTTGATGTAAAAATAACAAAACATTTATGATTTCTTAAATCTTGTTTTTTAGCTAGAAAATCCTATATATTGAAACAGAGGAAGTATCATTTTGGTATACTATATTGTGGATTTTATTTCCAATAATTTACTCATTACACTATTAAAATTTATTTCAATCACTAGATTTTCATGAAGTATATAAAAATTAAAATCTTGATTAAATAACACAAAACTTTAGAATATCACACATATGATGTATGAATATCATTCATGTTCAATAACACCAAATTTTAATGCTCTGCTTTTTTTTTCCTTTTCTTTGGACAAAATTTTAATGCATAATTTAAAATCAAAGGTTGAATAGTACTAGGCGGTAATTAAACTAATGTTAAAATCCATGATTAATATTTTGTTAACTTTGAGGGTTGTCTAAAGAATTAAACTTGGCGATGCTAAATGTGGACAGCCCCAAATTGCAGCAAGAGCATAATAGGTTTGGGTTTTAGAGTGTTCTCAATTTAACATTTCATTTTCATGTATATAAATGAAAACGTGAAGATAAATGTAATCAGGAGTAACTTGTTGTTGTCTTCATTGTTGACTTTATTTATGATCAATTGACTTGAAGATTTGACTTTTTTGGTCAAGTCAATAAAAATTAACCATATAATTTGAAAGTCAACTAAAATTAGCTATTTAATCTACTACAAGCAAAGTTCATGTTTTTCTTTCAATACTTTTGATAAATTCAGAATTTTTATAACATTTTTTCCATAAATTAATAATAATAAATTACAATTATTCAATCAAAGAAATCAAAAACTCATAATTCCAAAATTGTCATTTTCTCTCATTCTCTTTTCCAAGGATTCCATCAACTCTACTTCCATTGGTTTTAATTTCTCTGGGGAAAGAGGAGCATCGTCCTTCATAACCGGGATGGACTGGAATCACTTATATCAATCTGTAAGTTCTAAGACCAGTCGCTTAGGTTAGAATTTGTGAATTTTGCTTATTCTGAGTTTCTATTTTCTTTTTTGTTTGTAATTAGGCAATGCCCTCATCTTGAGAGACAATGTAATTCTTGAGAACGACTTTAACAAAGAATCAGAATTGCTATTGTTTGTTAGAGACAAATTTGTAAGAGAGAGGACATATTTGTAATTAGTTATAACCTAGATATTACCTAGTATCTCATGTATCTCTCACTATATATATTGTACAGCCACATATGTAATATATCAAGCATTCTCTCATACATGGTATCAGAGCCTTTCGATACCTAACCCTAAATTTTTTTCCGGCCGCCGTTCTCCTTTTCCTCTCTTCTCTTCTCTTTCCTTCGTCTCCTCTCTACTCTACTCATGTCTACTACAGACTCACCGGCCGCAGATTCCGAGACCGTCGTTGTCTCCGCAACTCCTACCCTGTTGAACATCAACATGTCCAACGTGACAAAGCTCACCGCTATCAACTTCTTGATGTGGCGTCGTCAAGTCCTTGCACTCCTTGCTGGTTATAATCTTGCCGGTTTTGTTGATGGATCCACTATTATTCCTCCTCCGACTACCATCGTTGCTGGTGTTACTACACCAAATGGTGATTACACTCTGTGGAAGCGTCAAGACCAGCTTCTCTATAGCGCTCTCCTTGGTGCGATCTCTGTTTCGATTCAGCCGCTTCTCTCCAAGGATGACACTGCCGCTGACATCTGGAACACCCTGTCGTCCACCTATGCTAACCCCAGCCATGGTCACGTTCAACAACTTCGTCAGCAGCTCAAGTATTGGACAAAAGGCACCAAGTCCATTGCCGAATATTTTCAGGGCTTTACCACCCGCTTTGATCAGCTCGCTCATCTCTGCAAACCGGTTGAGCCCGAAGCCCAAGTGGAATTCATTCTTGACGGTCTCTCCGACGACTACAAGCCTGTTGTGGATCAGATCGAAAGTCGTGACTCAGTCCCCTCTCTGCTGGAGCTTCATGAGAAACTTCTCCACTTTGAGACGAAACTTGCTGCTAAAGCCGCTGCTGCTCTGCTTCTTCCTCTCACTGCAAATGCGGCCACTTACCGCAGAAACAACAACAACAACAACCCGCGTTATCAAGGGAAACAGTTTCCCCGAAACAACAACAGTGGCTCCTCTCGTTCGCAGTACTCTCCACGTCCATAACAAGGGAAGTGCCAGATTTGTGGTATCCATGGTCACAGCGCGCGACGTTGTTCCCAACTGCAACTTTTGGGTGCTTCATACAGTCCCAACCCATTGTCGGGCTCGGTTCCCCGGCAACCACGTGCTCACTTGGCCGCGGCTCAACCCTACAATGCGGGAAACTGGATCATGGACAGCGGCGCCACTCATCACCTCACTTCCGATCTCAACAATCTCTCCTTGCATCAGCCGTATAATGGTGCTGAGGAAGTGACTATCGCGGACGGTACCGGGATGCCAATCTCTCACACTGGTTCTGCTTTACTTCCTACTCCTAGTCGCTCTCTTTCCTTGAATAATGTTTTGTGTGTTCCTGATGTTCACAAAAATCTTATATCTGGGTACCGGTTGTGTAACTCTAATTGGGTTTTGGTGATCTTCTTCCCTGCTTATTTTCAGGTGACGGATCTCAGAACGGGGGAGCGATTACTCCAAGGAAGGACAAGGAATGAGCTGTATGAGTGGCCTGTCACGAATCCATCTGCGATGTCTTTTTTTCCTTCGCCGTCGTCAAAAACAGACCTTGCTTCATGGCACTTGCGACTTGGCCATCCTTCTTTTGCAATTTTAAAAAAACTGCTTCATCAATTTTCTTTACCTGTTTCATCTTCTTCACCACAAAATTTATCTTGTTCTGGTTGTTTGCTCAATAAAAGTCACAAACTTCCCTTTTACTCCAATACAATCATTTCAAAACAGCCTCTTGAATATTTATACACTGATGTTTGGACATCTCCCATTGTTTCTATTGACAACTACAAGTACTATTTGGTAATTGTAGACCATTACACACGCTACACATGGCTATATCCCCTCAAATTAAAATCCCATGTTCGAGACACCTTCATTGCTTTCACTTCTCTAGTTGAAAATAAATTCAAAAGACGGATTGGCACCCTCTATTCCGATAATGGTGGTGAGTTCGTTGCGTTACGGTCCTTTCTCACTTCTCATGGAATCACGCATCTTATTACACCGCCACACACACCGGAACACAACGGAATCTCCGAACGCAAGCATCGTCATATTGTGGAGACTGGGCTTACCTTGTTAAGCACGGCATCCATGCCAACTAGTTACTGGAGTTATGCATTCACTACTGCCGTATACCTTATCAACCGAATGATCACACCAGTCCTAGGAGATGTCTCGCCTTATGCCAAGCTGTTTGAGCACCCACCCAACTATCAAAAGCTTCGTGTATTTGGATGTGTCTGTTATCCTTGGTTACGTCCGTAGACGGCTCATAAGCTTGATGCTCGGTCACTGGAGTGTGTGTTTCTCGGCTACTCTCTTACCCAAAGCGCCTATTTCTGTCTTCACCGTCCCACTGGTCGAATTTACACTTCACGGCATGTTCGCTTCATTGAGACAAGCTTCCTGTTTGCTTCCGGTCTACCGCTGTCTCTGTTGGTTCCACCTTCGGAGGTCATCGCAGATGTTCGCCACACTGTCGTTCCGATTCGTACACAACCACTCATCACAGCTCCCTCGCCTTCCTTGTTGTCATTGCCTCCTCGTGCTGCTCCTCCGTCACCGCAGGCTATGCACTCCCCCGCTGCAACATCTCCACCACCAACACCATTGTCTCTCGTACGCCCAACTTCTACAGGCCTGGACTCTGCTTCTTCTTCAGGCCCAACAAGAAGTGGACCCTCTCATGACCCACTAAGCAGAAGCCCATCTCCTACTTCATCGCCTTCTAACGACCCGCGTTCCTCTTCATCGTCACCACCGCTTTCATCGTCAACCTCACCACCTGATCCTGTGGTTATCCCGCCGGTGATACCACCACCACAACAGAACTACCATCCGATGCAAACAAGGGCCAAGAACAATATCACCAAACCGAACACAAAACTATCTCTCACTGCTACAGTTCCTCCTCTTCGTCCCATCATCCCAAAAACTGTTGCGGAAGCATTGAAAGATCCGAACTGGAGGAATACAATGTGTGAGGAGATCAACGCTCAGTTTCGCAATGGCACTTCGACATTGGTTCCCCCGGCTCCATCTCAAAATTTCATTGGCTGTAAGTGGGTGTTTACATTGAAATATCATCCTAATGGTGAGCTTGACAGGTACAATGCGCGGCTTGTGGCTAAAGGCTTTCATCAACAATACGGTCATGATTTCACTGAGACATTTAGCCCAGTGATTAAGTCTACCACAGTACGCGCGGTTCTTCACACGGCGGTCAGTCATGGTTGGCGACTTCGTCAAATTGACGTCAATAATGCCTTCTTGCAGGGTTCTCTTTCAGATGAGGTCTATGTTGCTCAACCACCGGGGTTTGTAGATCAGGACCGGCCTCACTATGTCTGCCGTCTTCGTAAAGCTCTCTACGGCCTCAAACAGGCTCCTCGCGCCTGGTATCAAGAGTTACGCGGCTATCTAGTTCAACTCGGCTTCCATAATTCTGTTGCTGATGCGTCACTGTTTATCCAACGCCGAGGTCCTGATATAGTCTACGTCCTTGTCTATGTCGATGACATGCTTATCACTGGTAATAATGACGATATTGTCACCCGCTTTATCGCTCACCTTTCCGGTCGTTTCTCTTTAAAAGACCTTGGTGACATGCATTACTTCTTGGGCATTGAGGCTACATGTACGTCCAAGGGCTTACATCTCATGCAGCGTCGTTACATTATTGATCTTCTAACCCGGACGAACATGCTGAATGCTCGACCTGTTTCTACTCCCATGTCTCCGACTCCCACTCTTACGCTTACCTCCGGGTCACCACATAACAATCCTCGTGAATACGGAACTGTGATTGGCAGCCTCCAATACCTTGCTTTTAGCCGACCAAACATTGCGTATGCCGTGAATCGCCTCTCCCAGTTCATGCACAGTCCCACGGACCTTCACTGGCAGGCGGCTAAACGCATTCTACGTTACTTAGCCGGCACTCCTACACTTGGTATCTTCTTCCGCGCTAATACACCTCTCAGTCTTCATGCTTACTCTGACGCTGACTGGTCCCGCAACCTGGATACTTGTATCTCTACTAATGCGTATATTGTGTATCTTGGTGGTAATCCCATTTCATGGTCCTCCAAGAAACAAACCGGGGTTGCTAGATCATCCACAGAGGCCGAATATCGGGCTGTCGCTAATGCTGCTTCCGAACTGAGTTGGGTCTGCACATTACTTACGGAGCTTGGTCTTCGAGTTCCTGTACCACCGGTGATATATTGCGTTAATGTTAGAGCCACATATCTCTCGGCTAACCCAGTCTTTCACTCTAGGATGAAGCACATTGCCATTAATTTTCATTTTGTGCGACAATATGTTCAGTCTGGTGCTCTTCGTGTCTCCCATGTATCCACCCATGATCAGCTTTCTGATGGTTTAACGAAGCCGCTACCACGTCCGCAGTTCATCGATTTTATATCCAAGATTGGAGTTGCTACAGCCCCTCCATCTTGAGAGGGCGTGTAAGAGAGAGGACATATTTGTAATTAGTTATAACCTAGATATTACCTAGTATCTCATGTATCTCTAACTATATATATTGTACAGCCACATATGTAATATATCAAGCATTCTCTCATACAAAATTAGAAGAACAATGCCCTGAGACAATGAAAGAGAGAGCTTCCCTGATATAGTTTCGAGAATTCAGGAGCTTGAAAAGTATCATCCTAAACCCATATGGAATTGTATTGAATCATTCCGAGAGAACACCTGCCCTTCAATTTTCAATGTGCTACAGATCCCCTTGTTCCACGGATGGCTCATTACGGATATGGTACTATTGACTGCTTACTAAAGTTTGATTTTTTTTTGTTTGTGGTTTGAGTCTGTTTTGTAGTTTTAAACTCATTCACGTTTTTCTATGATATCAGAACGTAGAGCCCAAATGCTATGAAAATATAGATATTCCCGGTTCTTCTGATCTGGAAAGGACTATGCTCAAAAAGAATGGGGATGTCACAGACTATGGTCTATCTTCTTTGAAAGAAAAGATTCAGTAATCCCTAGAGCTACTCTCTCAAACAAGAGATTACTGCAGTAATTAGGGGTCGAATCCACAGAGACTCAAGATCAAACACAATGGATTATAGAGTTTTGTAATTACGCTAAACAAGTTAATTTAATTAATGAAAAAGCAATGCAAATATTTAAATGAAAGTGTTGTGAGTTCAGAAAATCAAAGGAGTTCAGCCTAGGGAATTTCTGAGGAAATTATGAAATCAAAGGAGTTAAGGTTCAAGCAATAAAGATCAGATCTAGAACTCTAAACTTTTGGTAAAACATTCAGTTCTCACGGCAATTATAATATAAATTTAAAACCAGAAAATCCAAACCCCCTTTTAAAATTCTAAGTTAAAAATCAGCTTTAAGAACATGTTTATATAAGTTCACAAATTTATTAATTCAAATCTCTTTGTAAGAAATAATTTTGTTCATCAATGGTTTAATCAGGAAAACAATTATATTCTCATATCAATTTATTTCCCTAAGATAACAATTCTAGGTGATCAATCAAGAATTATTGTGAAGAACAACCAAGGATGAAGATCATAAAAGATTAAGAACCCTAAAAATCACAGATCTAATAAATCATAAAAACCCTATGAAAAACCTTAAACCTAACAAGCAAATTACTCAGACATGTTTAATGAAGAACAAATCTGATTTCTGAATAACTTGCAATAAATATTAAAAAGTAAAAGAGGGAGTTCAAGAATCTTCTCTCTACAAAGAATTCAGATCTATCTCTCCCAAAAGCTCTCAATATTCTTTCTCTCAAAAACTGCTAGAAGATAACTTAAGGGTTTCTAAAACTCAAAAACAGTATATATATACATCCTAAAACACGTCCAGGGGCTTATGTTGCAATTGTAGAAGACTTTGGGCAAAATTGTAAAACTTCCAATTTTTTGTTCTCTCGTCGGGTAAACAGGAGCGTCGATCGATCCAACTCCAACTTGATTTCCTTCGGTAAAATACTCCAAAATGATCCAAATTGTTCCATATTGATCCATCCGTGTCAAAATCCTAGATAACCTGTAAAGACTCAAAAACAACCTAGAAACAAATCAAAAGACTCAAAAAGACACTTATATCATGGTTAAAAACCGTAAAAACCATGATATATCAACTCCCCCAGACTTAGCCTTTGCTTGCCCTCAAGCAAAACAGAAACTTAGACCTGTGAAAGAGGTTTGAAAACATAGAATTCACTCAACTGCTGGTAACTGATCTTCGCACTCTTCATCGCCTTGACTCTCAAGAACTTACTTCATATACTTTGTCAATTGAAAAGCATCAACATTCCTTACTCAAATCCCACAATCCTCTGGAATCTCTAGTCTCACCATTGCCATCTCATTACATAAATTAAAGCAAGTATAGGTGAGTTCTTACCTTGGTGTATTCAATCAGTGGCATATGGACTCTCTTCAGGCCAAGACATTCTTCTTACATCTCTTTTCCTCTCCCTTTTCTCACTTCCAATATTTTTCTTTTCTTATTTTTTTCTAATCAAAGGTGTAAACGAATACCGGGGTCATCGATAATTTACCTACCCATCGCTTCCAAGCTTTGTGTGATCATTTGACTCAAGAGTAGAATAATGAGGTCACTGGTAATTTACCTACCTCTCTAAACTGATCAAAATCATCTCATCTTTTATTCTCTCTTTTTTTTTTTCTGATTTTTTTTTAAGCACTGAAGGGAAGAGAGAGGGGAGACATACCTTGAAAAAGTGCACTGTCTTGTATGGCCCGAAGAAGAAGTCTAGTCCACTGATGTCCAACTCCAAAGTAAGAGATTAAGTCCGGTTAAAATCCTGATAAAAGTTGAGACAGCGTTGGTTGAACCAGATATCCTTTGAATAAGGGCTTTCAGGATTGTTGATACAGCTCATAGTCTTTCCACACTTCAGTTCTGAGGTCAAGCTTAGTCAAGAATCATTAGAGTGTTAGCCAAAGAACAAGAACCATTAGTTAGAGATCATAATTCAATAAAAAATTTTGAAAAATTTGACTCAATAAAAACAAAAATATGGTTTTTACACAAGACACAGAAACCAAGTTAGTAGTTAGTACTAACCTCCCAGACTTAAACAACACTGTTCCCAGTGTTATCAAGCAAGAGAAAAGTCAAGAAACAAAAATGTGTTGAAAAGTTGAATGAAAAATTGAACAGATTCTCAGGTTACCCATTGGTGCCGACCGATGCCATTCAAGGCAGCATCGATCGATACCCTCGGCGAGTGGTGAATTTTTGGCCGAATCTCCTTGTTAGTTGCAGTTAGTTGTGTGTGTTGTTGGATCAATCCTTTCATGTTAATTCTGTTAAGAAGCACTCAAACACAAACACAGGTTAAAAGCAACATGATAGAGAGATAGTTCATAACTTCAAACAACTTTCAAACACAAACTGACTCAAAGCAAGAATAAAAATGACTCAAACCTAAAAAGGGAAAAAGATAAAGAAAAACCATGATCAGAAGCTAAAACTCAGCAGAAACATCATCATCATCCTCATCATCATCATCAACATCATCATCGGAGACAGGATCAGCAGATGGTGAAGATAGCGAAGGTGACCTGCGCCTAGTACGCCTGGAAGGACGAATGCAGCCACACTGAGAAAGTTGAGCCATGCCATTCCAGATGGCACGCAAAGCAGAAACCACATAAGTCTGATGAGCTCCCTGGTCCATAGTGGCGGGATCCTGCGGTGGCTCTGGAAACTTAAGTGTCGCGGTCCCAGAAGAAGAACCAAACTCAAAACCCCGAGCAGGGTTAGGAGCAGCTGCAGCAGCAAAAGTAGTCCGCGGAGTGCGATGGCGACGGGAAGGAGCAAAAGCAACGTAGTCATCTGCAGATGGGAGAAAACGTAACTGCTCAGGATCACTACCAATGGTAGTAAGATCAGGTCGTGGAAGGCGAACAAAATGCTCTCCTGTGTCATCAACAAACCTCCACAACAAACCCGGTTTCAGCCAATGTGCACTCCTCAAATACTGCTCATCCATAAGATGTCTCCTAGTGACAACACTATAACCATCAGTAGGAATTCTCTTGAAGTGAAGAATAGCAGTAATAAGGCTCCCCACAGCCTCTTTCTTAGCTCCAGTACCCAGAAATGGCTTGGTCTGCAGATCAACCAAGTAGTGTGCAAAAACAGCTCCAAAGTTAAGGAGCATAGGGTCACGACGCTCAGCAATAGACATAGAAGGAAGCATGTTGCCAACACCACAACTCAAAAAGTAAAGCTCTGCAGCTCTCATCTTGTTAGGCTCCATCTTACACTGAAAAGTGGTAGCAACAACTCTAAGGACATATCTGAGTACAGGATGGCGAACCTCTGATTGAAGCATCTTCTTGGAATTATACACACCAAGTCCTATGTAAGACCACAAAGGAGATAGATCCTCATAATGCTTGGGCAAAGCAACTTTCTGATAATAACGAGTCCAACGAAATACATCACAAATATGAGCAACAATGATACTATAAGGCATTCCGTTAATGAAGAAATGCAATTCACCGTCTCTTGCCATTGGTGCCTGCTCATTCTGATAAGTGATCCCAACAGATGCCATTAATTGTCGAGCTAAGTCCGGATACAAATCATACTGCCTAGTACAGATGGTTCCTAAACTCATCTTATCAAGCAAAGCCAAGACCTCATCATGAATTTCCAACCTATGAAGAATAACAAGATCAACAAACCTTGTAGGCTCAATCTTAACTCCCAGCCATGCATTGTAGAGCATTGTCTCATAATCTCCCCAAACACCCACTGGCCTATTGATGAATTCAGGCTTGCTAAGCTCAGGAAGCTTGTTCTTGGGCCATTCTCTCTCAGTTGGAATTGGTTGATGCTCTTCTTTTGGCCATGGAACCGAGATTGGATGGGAGATGGAAGAGAGATATCAGGGAGAGTCGTGGAAGCTCTCGTCGGAGGTCATGGAGGCGGAGGAGCAGTCGCCCAAGCTGGCGGAGGCGGACGGCGAGTGGAGCGAGAGGATGAAGCTTCGCGGTCGTCGGTTCGCGGCTTTTTGTTGGGGGCCATCACTCCAAAACCCGAAATTGACACCGGATCCAGGTAAAGGAGAGAAAATAGAGTGGATTAGAGCTTTGAATCGAGAGAGTTATGAGCAATCTAGGGTTAGCTCGTATTGTGTCGAATGGAGGAAGAAGAAGAAGACTCGCGATTTTAATCGTCTATTCCTCGGGTTTAAGTGGTATCGACCGATGCCCATTTAAGTGGTATCGATCGATGTTTCTTCTATTCGGTCCGGCCCATTTTTTATCACAAGCCCAATAAACTTGAAACCAGCAAAATCAAACCCGATGGCCCGTTTTCTTGTCTCTGGTCCATAGTAGTGTCGACCGATGTCCATTTAAATGGTATCGGTCGATGCTAGCTCTGATCAATGATAATCAAAACTTTTCCCATCAGTTTTTTTTTTGTTTTTTTTTTCCTCAAAAAATGAAAACTGAAAACCAAAAATTAATATGTTAGTAATCCTAAAAGCAAAAATTCAAAAATAATTAAATCCTACCAGTGGGTTGCCTCCCACTCAGCGCTTATTTTAAGTCATTAGCTTGACTTGGCAGCGGATTAGGCAGAGGGTGCATCATCCAAACGCACAATGTGTCTGTCTGGTATCTCAGCTTTTGCCCAATAGTGTTTCACCCTTTGGCCATTAATAGTAAATTTCTCTCCTTTGGAGTTCAACAGCACAATAGCTCCATATGGTCTAACCTCTTGAACAGTAAAAGGACCAGACCAGCGAGAACGCAGCTTTCCAGGAAACAGCTTCAAGCGAGAGTTGTAAAGGAGCACCTGGTCATTTGGCTCAAATTGTCTGGAGATGATCTTCTTATCATGATAAACCTTGGTTCTCTCCTTGTACAGCTTGGAATTCTCAAATGCATGAAATCTCAGCTCATCCAACTCATTCAACTGCACTAACCTTCTCTCTGAAGCTGTCTTGGCATCAAAATTCATCAACTTAATTGCCTAGGCTGCCTTGTGCTCTAACTCCACTGGTAGATGAGATGCTTTCCCATAAAGCAGATGGAAAGGTGTGGTGCCAAGTGGTGTCTTATATGCAGTTCTATAAGCCCAAAGTGCATCATCAAGCTTCATAGCCCAATCTTTCCTTGTAACACCCATTGTTTTCTCTAGAATCTCCTTAATCTGCCTGTTGGAAACTTCAACTTGTCCACTGGTCTGAGGATGATATAGACTAGCCACTCTATGTTGAACACCATACTTTTTCAGCAGCTTCTCAAACACTTTATTGATAAAGTGCTTACCTCCATCACTGATGACAATTCTAGGAACTCCAAACCGCGGGAAAATAATTGTCGTAAACAGCTTAAGAACCACAGCAGAATCATTCGTTGGACTTGCAATTGCTTTAACCCACTTGGAGACATAGTCAACAGCCACTAATTAAGATGTATTGATTCTTGTAAGAAGAAGGGAAATGTCCCATAAAGTCAATGCCCCAGCAATCAAAAACTTCAACCTCAAGGATAAAGTTTTGTGGCATCTCATGCCTCTTACTAATCTGACCTTTCCGCTGACAAGCATCACATCTAGAGACAAACTCAATAGCATCCTTGAACATTGTTGGCCACCAAAACCCAGCTTGTAGAACATTAGACATTGTCTTGAAGGTAGCAAACTGTCCAGCATAATCTGATCCATGGCAATGAAATAGAACATCAGGAACCTCTATCTCAGCTAGACATCTTCTGTAAACACCATCACTGCAATGCTTATACAAATAAGGCTCATCCTAATAGTATCTCCTTAGCTCTCTTAAGAACCTCTTCTTATTATAGCCTGTGAATTTGTCTGGTTCTACTTCTGCAGCAAGATAATTGGCAATATCAGCATAGCAAGGTTGATTTGAGCTAGCCACAGCAGCTAAATCCCCATCATTCGACCAATTGGTTTCGGGAAACAAAGGGTGTCGATCGATGCTAGGTTGGTGTTGATCGACACCATATGCATCTGAAACCATATTCTTCAAGTCGTCAGTCCGAAACCCAGTATCAACGAAATAAACATGCTCTTTAGGTAGACAATCACGAATTGGGACATCATCATCAATCCTAATCCTTGACAAATGATCAGCAACACCATTCTCTATCCCCTTCTTATCCCTCACTTCAATGTCAAACTCTTGTAGAAGAAGAATCCATCTCAAAAGTCTAGGCTTAGCATCCTTCTTCTGCATCAAGTACCTTAATGCAGCATGATCAGTATGAACAATGACTTTTGAACCAACCAGATAAGATCTAAACTTCTCAAAAGAAAACACCACAGCCAACAACTCCTTCTCTGTTGTTGCATAATTTCATTGTGCCTCATCAAGTGTCCTGCTTGCATAGTAGATTGCATGAAGCTTCTTATCTTTTATTTGTCCCAGCACTGCTCCCACTGCAAAGTCACTAGCATCACACATTACTTCAAATGGAAAATCCCAATATGGTGGCTGAACAATAGGTGCACTCACAAGCTCCTGCTTAATCCTCTCAAAGGCTATGCGACATTCATCAGTGAATTCAAACTTGACATCTTTGCACAACAAAGCAGAAAGTGGTCTTGCTATCTTGCTGAAATCTTTGATATAACGCCTACAGAATCCTGCATGTCCAAGAAAACTCCTCACTGCCTTCACATTCTCTGGTAGTTGAAGACTTGTCATCACCTCTATCTTAGCGCGGTCAACTTCTATTTCAGCTTCTGAAACCCTGTGGCCAAGCACCATCTCTAACCATAAAATGACATTTTTCCCAGTTAAGCACCAAATGCTTATCTTCACATCGAGATAGCACCTTGCAGAGGTTGTCCAAACAGCTTTTGAATGAAGATCCATAAACTGAAAAATCATCCATGAACACCTCCATATAATCTTCAATCATTTCAGTGAAGATAAACATCATGCATCTCTGAAATGTTGCAGGAGCATTATAGAGTCCAAAGGGCATTATGTGGTAAGCGAAGGTACCATAGGGATAAGTGAAGGTGGTCTTCTCTTGGTCATCAGGATGAATAGGAATCTGGAAAAAGCCTGAGTAACCATCCTAAAAGCAGTAGTATGGATGATTAGCTAACCTCTCCAACATTTGGTCAATGTAAGGAAGTGGGAAGTGATCTTTCCTTGTTGCAGTATTCAGCTTCCTGTAGTCTATGCACATCCGATGACCAGTAATTTTCCTTGTAGGGATCAGCTCATTCTTGTCATTCTTCACCACTGTGACTCCACCCTTCTTAGGAACAACATGTACCGGACTAACCCAATTGCTGTCAGATATTGGATAGATGATCCCAGCATTCAGCAGCTTCATAATCTCCTTCTTGACAACATCTTGCATATTCGGATTCAGCCTCCTCTGATGCTCAATGGATGCCTTAGCTCCCTCCTCAAGATGAATCCTATGCATCCACAAGTCTAGAGAGATTCCTGCAATATCATCAAGAGAATAGCCAAGAGCCTTGCGAAACTTGCGCAGTTTGCTTAGCAATAAAGTGAGCTCTGCATTGTTCAAGGAAGCACTAACAATAATAGGATAAGAAGAGTTCTCACCTAGAAATGCATACCTTAAACCTGCAGGAAGTGGCTTGAGGTCAAGCTTCAGAGCTTTTTCAAGACTCCAATCAGAAAGCTTTGCAGCTTGTGAAGAAGTACAAACCAATTCCTCTTGTGCAACCAGCTTCTTCATTTGTTCATTAGCATCAAGCAGTTTGACATACCCAGCAGCAATGTCATCTAGATGCTCAGCTTCTTCAGCAGAAGCAACCAATGCTCTCTC
This sequence comes from Camelina hispida, assembly GCA_023657505.1. Lineage (NCBI taxonomy): Eukaryota > Viridiplantae > Streptophyta > Magnoliopsida > Brassicales > Brassicaceae > Camelina > Camelina hispida. Next base: position 34,506,555 of record CP094637.1, read on the forward strand.
TAATGGATCCTCAGGATGCAGCTCCTGGAATATCTCTTCAGCCAGATTAGACAATGTGTCTACGTAGAATGTCTGGCCATCAATGGTTGGCCTCTTAACAAGCTTCTCTATGTCAAAGCGCATTTGTAAATCACCAATGTTGAGACCAATCTGACCCTTCTTCACATCAATTATAGCTCCAGTAGTGGCTAAGAATGATCTTCCCAGAATAAGAGGGTCCTTGGGTTCCTCCTCATAATTTAATACCACAAAATCAGTAGGTATCAAGCATTCACCAATCTTAAGTGGAACATCTTCAAGAACACCATCTGGAATACGAACGGACCGGTCAACAAGGATGAGAGTGAGCTTAGTAGGCTGGAAGTCTGTCATTCCCAGGCTGAGTGCTACTGATCTTGGCATTAGGTTGACACTAGAACCAAGATCACACAAAGATCTAGCAAATCTGTCAGTGAATATAGTGCAATCAAGAACAAAGCTCCCTGGATCAGGAAGTTTTTCTGGGATGTTGTTCTGAATGATGGCACTGACTTGGGCTGATATCATCATAACTCCTTGCTCAGCATTAAAATCCTTGGTTACCATCCTCTTGACATATCTCCTAAGCATTGGAGAAGTCTTAACAGCATCAACCAAAGGCAACTCAATAATAAGCTTATCCATCATGGCTTTGCACTTAGCATCATCTAGCTCTTGTTTAGACTTCCTTGGATTCTTAGGGAATGGAACCTTAGGTGTGTAGACTCTTTCTGCAACTGGAGTGGAAGATTTCGCGAGTTTAGGTTCGGTCCGTGAAGGGTGTCGATCGATGCCACCTTGTTGGTGTCGATCGATGCCTTGTTCTGGGATTTTGTCCGAAACTTCGGATGGTGTGGGCGCCGACCGATGCCCATGTGTGTCGGTCGATACTGGCTCAGCAGAAACATCCTCTTCGTCTTCTACATCAATCAACTCCTGTAGATCATCAGTTTGATTCTTCTGGGGTATAGGATGGAGTTGTTTGCCACTTCTCAAAGTCACTGCATTGCAAGAATGTTTAGGATTTGATTCAGTTCTTGAACGAAGATAACCTTCTTGCCTTTTTACAGACCCAGCAGTCTGCGCAACCTGACTTTCCAGCTTCTTGACATGAATGTTCAAAGCTTCAAACTTCCCATTAAGATCAGTGTAGACATTATCCAGCTTCCCATTGAAAGTCACTGACATTTGCTCTTGACCTTGCAAAAGCTGTTCAAGCATAGCTTCCATCTTACTTGTTTCAGCTGACTTAGGAGGTGGAGACTGATATGAATTGTTGCCATAAGTCCTTGTGTATCCACTGTTTTGTTGCTGCTTCTGATATTCAGGTTTGGGTGTGAAACCAGAAGAATTGCCCTGAAAGTTACTGCGCTGGCTGTTTCCACTGTAAGGCCTACTACCTTGCTGATTTCCAAACCGTTGTCCCCGATTCCCATAGACATAGTTCACCTCCTCTTCCTCATGATCTCCTTGTTCAGGTTCTGGTTCATATGTCTCAACTTCAGCAGCAAAGTGAACAGATTTCTTACCCACAAGGAGATTATACACTGAATCCAGCTTAGCATTAACAGAGGCTAACTGGTTTGAATCATATCCTCCATGTAATCTTTTCCTTTCAGCATCTGCTCTCTTAGTACTATTGCTAGCAGCTAAGTTCTCAATCAAACATTCAGCATCTTCTGGAAGTCTTGTCTTGAAATTCCCATGACTTGCAGCATCTAAAGCCAACTAATACTCCCAGTCACACCCTCTGAAGAAGATACTTAGCAATTGAACCTTTGAGAAACCATGGTGTGGACAGTCTCTTTGGTAAGCCTTGAATCTCACCCAAGCTGCTTTGAAAGCTTCATCTGGTCTTTGCTTGAAAGAAGACAGCTTGATTCTCAACTCATCTGACATTGCATCATCATAGAAGTAGTTGAGGAAGGCCACCTTGACATCACGCCAACTTGTCAATGATCCAGCTGGCAGCAGTTTCAACCACTGAGATGCTTCTCCTGCAAGTGAGTAAGGGAAGAGTTTGCAGAAGATGTAGTCCTCAGTCACCCCATTAGCCTTGATGCTAGCCACCAGATCCTCAAAATGCTCAATGTGGTCCAAGGGCTTCTCATTGGGCAAAGCAGAGAAAGGTCTCTGCCCAACTAGTTGAAAGTATGCAGGTTTCAACTCAAAATCATTCCTCTGGAATGGAGGAGGAACAATAGTGGACCGGTTCTCATACACCAGATCAGCCCGGTTGTAGTCAGCAATGGTCCGGATCAGGTCTCGGTTTTGCTCCTGTCGTCGAACAGGGTTGTGGACGTGGTTGGCAGCGCCATGTCCGTCTGCAGGAAGGGGGTGTCGATCGATACCACCTGGTTGGTGTCGATCGAAACCAAGATCCGGATCATCAACGACACCAGCTTGCTGGTTCACGACAGCCTGCTCGTTGACAACATGTTCGACAATCACATTGCCTTCAGCATCAATCTTTTGGCCTAGCTCATTGCGCAAGTGGCTCTCTTGATCCCTCAAAACACCAGCCTCATCACGCATCAGAATGATCGGATTAACCATCTTCAGAGATTTGGCTGCTTTTCTGTTCTCACGCTCAAGTTTTCCAAACTCTTGGTTTGAAAGATTCACAGTAGGACCAGACTTGTTGCTCCTTGTGTGAGGTCTAGGAGGCATGCACCTGAAACACCAAGGAGAAGAAAAAACAAAAACGTGTAAGCAGAAAATGAAAAGAAAAATTTAGACGAAATTAAAAACTCAAATCTAATAGTAGATCAAAGAGTCCCCGGCAACGGTGCCAAAATTTGATAAGCTCAAATTAATCCCTAGAGCTACTCTCTCAAACAAGAGATCACTGCAGTACTTAGGGGTCGAATCCACAGAGACTCAAGATCAAACACAATGGATTATAGAGTTTTGTAATTACGCTAAACAAGTTAATTTAATTAATGAAAAAGCAATGCAAATATTTAAATGAAAGTGTTGTGAGTTCAGAAAATCAAAGGATTTAAGCCTAGGGAATTTATCAGGAAATTATGAAATATTAAATCAATAAATTAATTAAGGTTCAAGCAATAAAGATCAGATCTAGAACTCTAAACTTTTGGTAAAATAATCAGTTCTCACTACAATTATAATCTAAATTTAAAACCAGAAAATCCAAATCTCTTTGTAAAATTCTAAGTTAAAAATCAGCTTTAAGAACAGGTTTAGATAAGTTCACAAAATTATTAATTCAAATCTCTTTGTAAGAAATAATTTTGTTCATCAATGGTTTAATCAGGAAAACAATTATATTCTCATATCAATTTATTTCCCTAAGATAACAATTCTAGGTGATCAATCAAGAATTATAGTGAAGAACACCAAGGATGAAGATCATAAAAGATTAAGAACCCTAAAAATCACAGATCTAATAAATCATAAAAACCCTTTGAAAAACCCTAAACGTAACAATCAAATTACTCAGACATGTTTAATGAAGAACAAATCTTATTTCTGAATAACATGCAATAGATATTAAAAAGTAGAAGAGGGAGTTCAAGAATCTTCTCTCTACAAAGAATTCATATCTATCTCTCCCAAAAGCTCTCAATAATCTTTCTCTCAAAAACTGCAAGAAGATAACTTAAGAGTTTCTAAAACTCAAAAACAATATATATACATCCTAAAACACGTCCAGGGGCTTATGTTGCAATTGTAGAAGACTTTGGGCAAAATTGTAAAACTTCCAATTTCTTGTTCTCTCGTCGGGTAAACAGGAGCGTCGATCGATGCCCTTTTAAGTGGTGTCGATCGTCGATCGATGCTAGGACTCTGATCCGACTCCAACTTGATTTCCTTCGGTAAAATGCTCCAAAATGATCCAAATTGTTCCACATTGCTCCATCCGTGCCAAAATCCTAGATAACATATAAAGACTCAAAAACAACCTAGAAACAAATCAAAAGACTCAAAAAGCACACTTATATCATGGTTAAAAACCGTAAAAACCATGATATATCACGAACCGCGGGAGAAACCCCTGCAAAGTAAGTTGTAGTTTTCTCTAGACTGATCTTCAGACCAGAACATTTGGCAAAAGTTTCAAACACCTGAACAATGCCTTCAATAGAACGAACTGAACCATCGGAGAACACCAGTAAATCATCAGCAAAACTAAGGTGAGTTAAGCCAATATTCTTACAGCGTGGATGATAGCCAAACCGGTGAGATGCCGCAGCTGCATCTAACATTTTTGAAAGCACGTCCATAGCAACTACAAACAGATAGGGAGATAAGGAGCAGCCCTGCCGTAACCCCCGCTTATTGTTGGAAAACCCGGCTATTTCACCATTTACTTGAACAGAGAATGACGGAGAAGTGATACAAAGCATGATCCAGTTAACAAACTCAGGAGGGAACTCCATCATAGTAAGAGTGTTCCGCAAGAAAGACCATTGGACAGAGTCAAATGCTTTGGAAATATCAATTTTTATAGCACATCGGCTTGATATTGAGTCCTGATGATAATCCTTGACCAGTTCTGTAGCTAGTAAAACATTCTCCAGAAGCAATCTGTTCTTAACAAACGCTGACTGATTCCCCGCTATAAACTTTGGCAACACTGATTTCAACCGATTGGCTATTATTTTTGAAATAACTTTGTAGAGGACATTGCAACAGGATATGGGTCTGTAATCCTTCTTCTCTCTCACCTTAGATTTTTTCTGAATCAAGGCTAAGATTGTTGAGTTAACTCCCTTGGGCAGAAAGCCTTTGACAAAAAAAGATTGAACCGCCATGACAAATTCAGTACCCACAACGTCCCAAGCTGCTTTGTAGAAGTCCGATGTATACCCATCCAGACCAAGAGATTTGTCATTTGGCATTGCAAACAAAACCTTATGAATCTCCTCTGCAGAAACTGTTCGAATCAAATTTTCTCTATCCTGAGCAGAGCAGCGAAACAGCATCAAACCCTGTAAAACCTCCATTGAAACCTCCTCATAGTCACTAGGAATCAACTGCAAGAATTCTCTTAAAAATATCTCTGCTTCAAACTTTATTTGATCCGAATCCTTAGTGAGAGAGCCATCAGGCCAGAGAATCAACCTAATCGAGTTTTTAGCTGAACGTTGAAGCACAGCCCGATGGAAAGTCTTGTTGTTCTTAACCCCAACCTTCAGCCAGTGCAGTTTAGAACGCTGCTTGAGATATTTCTCTTCCAAGTTAGCCACACGTTCCCACCATTCATAAGCCAATGTTTCTGCTTCCATCGCTTGGGAGGAAGGGCATAAAAAACTCTGTTCCTGCTTTTTACAAAGATCCTCATAGGCCTCCTTTGATTTCCTCACCAAGTCACCCATTCGATCTTTCGCTAACTGCCTTAAACCCGGTTTCATCCCTTTCAACTTCTTAGTGAACCGATATAGAGTATACGTGGACAAATGTAAAGGCTCAGTATTTTGCCAAGCTTCACGCACAAAAGGTTTGAACTCAGGAAGAGTTGTTGTTGCGTTAACAAACCTAAAAGGCTTTCGCCGAGGACAGAGACTACCTCCTCCTGCTTGAAGCTCAATTCTACACTGCATATGATCAGAGCAACCACCAGCCTCAAAAACACTATACAATGACAAGAAAGAGTGTAACCAATTAGCGTTCACCAATACTATGTCCAGTTTCTTAGAAATGAGATCATTCGCCCTCTTATTACTCCAAGTGAACAACGGTCCATGAGCTGCCAAATCAGAGAAAGAGCAGTAGTTAAATACACTCTGAAACTCTCGCATACCAGCCGTGACCACAGGCTGCGTATCTTGTTGAGAATGCTCCGACAAATCCAAAGTTTCGTTAAAATCTTCCATTATCATCCACGGCTTACGACCAAAGAGAGCGCTATCCGCATGGTCGCGTAACTCCTTCCACAATTCCTTCCGCTCCACTGGCGTGTTAAATCCATAAATAAATGAACAAAAGAATTCCTCATCCTGATCAGGTAGCTTGACAGAACAAGTAATCAGTTGTGCACTCTTGTAGAAAGGTGTGAGAATAACATCAGGTCCCCACACTACCCAAATTCGACCCCTTCGATTATGTTCATAGTTGGTTAAGACCGACCAGTCATCTAACACCTTAGAAACCACCCCAGAAACTATCCTCTCTCGAACTCGTGTTTCTATGAAACACCCAAACTTCATCCTATTCACCTCCACCCATTTCTTTACGAAGGAATGCTTTTTTGATCTGTTTAAGCGACATTATTAATGTTGTTGGGGGTTCTTCGTATCCGCTCCACGAGTAGAAGAAATAGTAACCGTTTTATGAGCTGTTTTAGAATCTCGGGGAAGATACGGACGTGAGGGTGGATCCGTCTTTGGTTTTACCGGGGGTAGGGTTGGCTCCTTCATCCCTTCCTTAGAAGCAGCCCCTGGTACATTCTCTACAGCAAGCGTCTCTACCACATCCTCCTTGCCTACCTCATCCTCCTCCATTCCCTCGGTACCACTTAAACAGAGTAGGAGTTAGAGAGAGTTGAAACCTCAGGCAAAGAAGGCTTAATTCCTTTAACCGGGCTATGACTCGTCTTCTGAGGGGTACTCCAACCATCTGCAGCGTCCAAAGATGTGTCAGTCGTTCCCCTCACAACAGAACCGGTTTCAGCCAAACGTAGACCTACCTCTGTAGCTGCAGGATGGGCCTCCTTGGCAGTTGGTTCATTTGCAGAATCGGAGAGAGCCACAGCATTAGAGGTACTAACCGTGAGACAAGATTCATGTAAATGACCCCACTTGTTACAACCATTGCACCGGGGTGGAAGCCAAGGATAAGAGTAGTGAACCACCGCATCCAACTCCCCTTCCTCTTCACCCCTAATCACAAACTCCCGTGGTAAATCCCTTGTGAGGTCAGCCTGAACTAAAATTTGTGCTTCGTCAAAACTTTCACAAGCTTCTGTTTTTGGATGAAGTCGAAGTGGTTTTCCAACCCCACTGGCTAAGAACTCCAATCCCTTCTCCGTGAACATAGTAGGGGTAACATCTTTTAGCGTGACCCATAGCTGAATAGAAGTCATCGCCGGCTGCACCTCCTCCGCATACGGTGACCATTTGCTGACAATCATCGGGGTACCCATAAAGTTCCACATGCCCCGATTCAAAACCCTTCGCCGCATAGTTTCGTTTTTAACACGAAACTTAAGCGTTGTGTCGTTTACAACAATAACATCAATCATTGTCGATTTATCCCCTAACTGCCAGATCTTATTAAGAATCATATGAACTTTCCCCACATGAGGAGCCTTGTCATTAAGAAACTTTCCGATCAAGAAATCTTCCCATAAAGGTTTAGACCCCGTTAAAACCTCTTTTGGGACAGTAACCCTCGCTTGCCCATCAACCGTTTCCACCACAAATTTCTGCTTCATAAAAACATGTTTTTTAGCCACCGTTAAGAACGACTTCTTTACCAGAGCATCACCCTTCCTTGCTAACTCAACCAAAGCCACATCCTGCGCAGATCCCTCTTGTATAACCGAGATCTCTTTGTGCCCCCCTGCACTACCATCCTTCACCACCTCTGGGCGGTCATCAGACCCTTTCTCCGGCGGGAGAACAGCTCTAGTAACCACTGGAGAAGTCCCCGATGGCACCTTCTTGGCCGTCACGTTAGAAACCCTAATCGCCTTCAGTGTCGCCCTTGCCACGTCAGCAGAGAGAAATTAAAAATCTTAATTTCATCCCCGATGAAACATAACATTAAGCAAACATTAACATTAACATCAAACATCCAACACTAGGGAGCAAGCAAGAATAGAAAGAAAGTTTTGTCCTTAATTAAAAAAGTGATTTGTGTTGTTTTAAGATTTCATAGACATCCTCATCTGTAAGAAGAACTATTTTAAACAAATATAAAATTGTGCTTGACACTTGAGTAGTTGGTGACTGTACGTGTTCTTTATAAGATTTCTGTTTTATTTTTACTTGTAGATTGTCATATGTTTATCTCTGTTCCGAACGATGTTGTTTCGGTTATGCTCGAGGATGATAACGGAGCCGCAAGGCCACGTTTTATTCGGCTGTAATTTTTGTTTTTGTTTTTGTGAATAAATTGTCTCCCATCTGTTATGAAAACAAAGTAATTTCTGTTGTGAAACACTTAGTGGACTCACTAGACCAGCCCATATACTAGCCATGGAGTCTCGGTCCATCGGCCATACTCAGTCCATACAGCTTCGGCCCATTAGCCGAAGCCTTACTCGGCCATTACTCTTTAAGTCGGTTTAGGCTTTAACCTTTGTACTCTACTATATATATGCATGTAATCCTTGGGAATAATCAATAAGAATCACAAGAGCTTTATCCCTAAACTATATATTCATAACACGTTATCATCACGATAGTCTCTAGCCCTGAAACCTAAAGGCAGCCGCCGATCTTCTTCTTCCCTAAAAACCCTAAACCGCCTCTTGTTCTTCATCTCCTTCGAGATTCTCTCTTGAACTCGAAATTCTTTCTGATTGATACACGAGCATCCTTAGCTCGTGGTCGAGATCTTCTCAAAACCTCAACGAGGTTTGTTACTTGGTTCGGGGGTGAGTTCGCGCGCAAGGAGAGTTCGCGGGAAGCTGTTCTTGTTCGCGGGAAGCAGATCGTGATCGAGGAAGCAGTTCGTGGTTCGTAGGAAGCAGTTCGAGGTTCGAGGTTTGTGATATCTGAGGTCTTTAGCTCCCAGATCCTATCCGGTCAGAACCCTAAGGTGTTAAGGTAAACAATTTTGAACCCTCTCAAAACCCTATGACCGAATTTGAACCTAAAACTATCGGACCATTAAGACATCCAAGTATACAATCTAACAAAATTTAAATTCCCTAAATCCTAAGACTTAAAATCAGATTGTTAGGATTGTTAGATTGATTGATAATTGCACCAAACTTTGTCAAGCTTAAAATCGGATTAATTGTTTAATATTGCTTGAATTGTTGTGCTGCACAAGAACCTAGAATCAAATTGTTAGAAGCATAGAGGATATTAATCTAACTGTTCTAGGAGATTTAAACTTGGATTGTTTCATGCATCATAAATTGAAATCGGACCATGTTAGGATGCTAGAAAAATCGGCTGCATGAACTAGAATTGTGTTCTAGGGTTGAATCCGATCAATAGAAAATTTTGTTAATTTTCCATAATGTTTAGAAGCATATATTTTCGGAATCAAAATATTAGGATAAGTTCCTAAAATTATTTAGCAATTATCCAAAATTTTAAATATTGAATCCTAGACAAAATAGGAAATTTAAGAAAAAGGAAATCTTATCTAGAATTGTTGCATGCATTAGCCTATTTGCTTTTGTTGTCTTGCATGCATGAATTTAAACCAAAAACCAAATATGGAAAGGCATGGTTCGATCTCAAATATCGCATGGCCTAAGGCATGGTTCGATCTCAAATATCGCATGTCCTATTGATTGAGTGCATGGTTCGATCTCAAATATCGCATGCTAATATTCGGATGTCTATTCTGTTGTGTGCAGATGGCAAGGCTTAAGAGCTTAGAATATGCTAGCCTAAAAGACTCTGGTGATAACTACTTGCAATGGGCATTGGACACCGAGATTAACCTGAAAGCAAAAGATCTTTTCAGATGCATTGAGAGTGAGAATGAGTGTTCCGAAAGGAGCAGGGCTACGGCGTGTTTGTACATACGTCGTCATATGGATGAAAGCCTCAAGGTGCAGTACCTCCATGTTGAAGATCCTCTTGAACTTTGGACAGAGTTGAAAGACAGATTTGGGTACAAAGAGATTGTACTACCAAAGGCTCAAGAGGATTGGGAAACAATAGGGATCCAAGATTTTTGAATCCTTATATGAATACCACTTGGAGCTATTTAAGATAGCAACAAATTTAAAAATATGTGGTATCGAGGTTACTGAAGAGGACTTGATAGAGAAGACACTCTCAACCTTTCACACTGATGATGAACTGCTCCAGCAGCAAATTCGTGAAAGGAGCTTCAAAACATATGTAGGTATGTTTGAATGGCTTTCGGAGATCTTGAAGAAAAACACAGAAACAAACGTGGTGCATCTCGATGATGAAGATCATGAGAATGATGACTCCCTAGAGACTTCTGATCTCCTTAAAAAGGATGAATAGATTTTTGGTTTTTATTTTTGGTTTAAAACTATGCTTTTATGCTTTGATTTCTTTCTATGTATTGGATAATTGATTTGGTTTAAATTCAAGGATTTATTTTATAAATTATTTGCCTTATTGAGTTAAAACACAAATGCTGTTTTATATAGAAATGGCTGAGGATATGAGTGAACTAGTGGTGGATAGTGGATCCAGCCACACTATTTTAAGAGATAAAAGATATTTTATCAACCTCACCATGAAAAGTGCCAATGTTAGTACAATTGCGGGTATAGCAAATCTTATAGAGGGCTACGGCCAGGCTCATGTGTTGTTGCCTAAGGGAACACACATTGAATTAAGTGTTGCCTTATATTCACCCAGCTCCAAGAGAAACTTGTTGAGCTTTAAAGATATAAGATTGAATGGTTATCATATGGAAACCAAGGGTGAAGGAACTAGAGAGTTCTTGTACATTACAGAAAATGTAAAAGGACAAAAGAAGGTCCTAGAGACTATACCTGCACTAGCCACTGGTTTATACCAGGCTAAGATTAACATGATAGAGGCTAACTTGGCAAAGCATAGAATGTTTAATGAGCAGTTCACTTTATGGCATGACCGGCTAGGCCACCCGGGTTCGAACATGATGCGTAAACTGATTAAGAGTTTGAATGGGCACAACCTAAGTGAAAGGAAAGTTATCCCTAAACATCTCACGTGTGTAGCATGCGCACAAGGGAAACTTGTTATAAGGCCTTCACCAGTAAAAGTCACAAGAGAGACTTTAAACTTTCTGGAAAGGATACAGGGAGATATATGCGGACCAATACACCCTTTTAGTGGGACGTTTAAATATTTTATGGTGATGATAGATGCATCAACCAGATGGTCGCATGTTTGCTTGTTATCTACAAGAAATCTCGCCTTTGCAAAGATGTTGGCTCAAATTATAAGGCTAAGAGCACACTTTCCAGACTTTCCACTTAAGACTATACGTCTAGATAATGCTGGTGAATTCACATCCCAAGCGTTTAATGATTATTGTATGTCCATGGGGGTGAGTGTGGAACATCCTGTGGCACATGTCCATACACAAAACGGACTGGCTGAGTCCTTCATTAAACGAATACAAATGATAGCTCGACCATTGTTAATGAGATCGAAGCTCCCTGTGTCGGCTTGGGGACACGCAGTATTGCATGCAGCAGAGCTCATACGCATCAGGCCATCTAGTGAACACAAATATTCACCATCCCAACTATTAACGGGTCATGAGCCAGACATATCCCATCTCAAGATATTCGGTTGTGCCGTTTATGTACCGATTGCTCCACCACAGAGAACTAAGATGGGACCTCAGAGGAGGATGGGAATATATGTTGGATATGAGTCTCCCACCATCATAAAGTATCTCGAGCCACTGATAGGAGACCTGTTAAAGGCCAGATACGCGGACTGTCAATTTATTGAGTCTGAATTCCCTGTATTGGGTGGTGAGACTAGCAAGCTGGTCAAGGAATTAACATGGAATCAAACATCCTTAAATTGGCAAGATCCTCGAACTCTAGCATGTGATGCAGAGGTTCAGAAGATTATACATCTTCAGCAGCTAGCTAATCAATTGCCAGATTTCTTTGCTGACCCAAAGAGAGTGACAAAATCGTACATACCAGCTTGCAATGCACCAGTACGTATTGATGTTCAGAAGGAACACAATAATCAAGTTGCTACAGAGTCTACGCCACGTTTGAAACGGGGTAGACCATTAAGTTCCAAAGATAAGAATCCTCGGAAGTCTAAGGGTGCAAAACAGACCAAGGTTCTGGGAATTATAGAGAGTACAGACATGGCCGCGGCAAATGATAAGGAACAGGATGGGGTTCGGGACGCCGAACCTCTAGGTCCTGAGATTATTGATAATAATGAGATTTCAATAAACTATATCATGTCTGGAATTAAATGAAACCGTAAAGATGTCGACATCGATGATATATTCGCATACAAAGTAGCACTTGAACTAAATGAGGATCTAGAGCCCACATCTATATTAGAGTGCACTCAAAGCAAAGAATGGCCTAAATGGCAAGAAGCTATTGATGTGGAGCTAAACTCTTTGAAGAAGAGAAGTGTGTTTGGTCCGATCTTAAGGATAACACCCGAAATTAAACCAGTTGGACATAAGTGGGTCTTTGTAAGAAAGAGAAATGAGAAGAATGAAATCGTGAGATACAAAGCACGGCTTGTAGCACAAGGATTCTCTCAAAGACCAGGCATATATTATGAGGAGACATACTCCCCTGTGATGGATGCAACGACTTTTAGATATCTAATAAGTCTGGCTGTAAGAGAAAAACTGGATTTGCGGTTAATGGATGTTGTAACTGCATACTTATATGGTCCACTGGATAATGAAATCTATATGAGATTACCAGAGGGAATAGAACTCAAAGATAAGAGTGGTTCTTGAGAACAGTACTGCATAAGGCTAGACAAATCGCTTTATGGACTGAAACAGAGTGGTCGAATGTGGTATAACCGATTAAGCAAATTTTTGGCAAAGAAAGGCTATCGGAACGACCCAATCAGTCCATGTATATTTATTAAGAAGTTTGCAAACAAAGGATTTGTGATAATAGCAGTCTATGTGGATGATTTGAACATCCTAGGAACCTCTGGGGAAATCGCCCAAACAGTAGAGTATCTCAAAAGAGAGTTTGAGATGAAAGACCTAGGCAAGACAAAATTCTGTTTGGGATTGCAGCTTGAGTACAGAAACAATGGTATCCTTGTGCATCAAAAGGCATATACAGAAAAGGTACTCAAGAGGTTTAATATGGAGCAAGCTCACCCATTGACTATCCCTATGGTTGTGAGAAGTACACAAGTGGATAAAGATCCATTTGCTCCTAAGAAGGCCGATGAAGAAGTTCTCGGACCTGAAGTGCCTTACCTCAGTGCTATAGGAGCGTTAATGTTCTTGGCTAGCCACACTAGACCAGACATAAGTTTTGCCGTGAACCTCCTAGCAAGATATAGTTCTTGTCCGACCATAAGGCACTGGAATGGTATTAAACATGTTCTACGATACCTACAGGGTACGACAGACTATGGTCTATATTACACTAACTATAACAAAGATGGTTTAGTTGGTTTTGCTGATGCATGTTATCTATCTGATCCACACAATGGGAAATCACAAACAGGCTATGTGTTTACACACGGTGGTACAGCAATCTCTTGGCGTTCTATGAAGCAAAACCTTGTAGCAACATCATCAAATCACGCAGAGATACTAGCAATGCACGAAGCCAGCCGTGAGTGTGTTTGGTTGCGGTCCATGACTCAGCATATTCGGACAGACAGTGGATTGGGAGACAGCAAAGAGGCAACCGTAATTTATGAAGATAACACAACATGCATCGCACAGCTCAAGGAAGGTTACATCAAGGGAGATCGGACGAAGCACATATTACCAAAGTTCTTCCATACACATGATCTACAAAAGGCCGGAGAAGTTCTTATAGTGCAAGTTCAGTCAAGTGACAACTCAGCCGATCTCTTCACCAAATCGCTACTGACAACAACTTTCAAGAAGCTCGCGCACCAGATTGGAATGCGGAGACTTAGGGACTTGGAGTGATGTTTGGAACAGGGGGAGCAATGTGTGCTGTACTCTTTTTCCTTCACCAAGGTTTTGTCCCAATGGGTTTTCCTGGTAAGGTTTTAATGAGGCAGCATCCCCTAAGCACATTACAGCGATCCCATCCAACATAGGTACGGTCGTTCGTCCAAGGTGGAGTGTTGTGAAACACTTAGTGGACTCACTAGACCGGTCCATATACTAGCCATGGAGTCTCGGTCCATCGGCCATACTTAGTCCATACAGCTTCGGCCCATTAGCCGAAACCTTACTCGTCCATTACTCTTTAAGTCGGTTTAGGCTTTAACCTTTATACTCTACTATATATATGCATGTAACCCTTGGGAATAATCAATAAGAATCACAAGAGCTTTATCCCTAAACTCTATATTCGTAACAATTTCTAAATATTTGTAAATAAATTGTCTCCCATAAATTATGGAATCTCATACACTACCGGTTATTATTTGGACATACCCATGTGATCTTATCGTATAAGCCGCCATGTCAATTGTCAATGATAAAAGAAAAAATCTTGAGAAACTGATCAATAAACCTATTTAAAGAAATTAAATTACAAGTGGTAAGTGGAATACGATTTAGGGAATAAAAAATATAATAATATATATATCATTTTTCGCAAACTGATAATCTTAAAATAGATGTAAAAGATGTAAAATAATACAAAAAAATTAAAATTGTAAAACATATATATACTAGATAAGGTCTGCGTAAGATAAAAATTAAAAAATTTATTGAGAATAGTTTATTAGTAACAAACATATTTTTAGATTTTATCTTGTAATATTTATTGAATACGAACCTCTCATATTTCATTTAATATTCTCTCAATTCCATTATATAAGAGTTTTATAATATTTTCTTAAATTTCTATATACAATTTTTATTAATATAACACTTTATGACTATTTGAATTATGCAGTATATTTTCTATTGGTAGAAGTTTTATAATAACATAATATTTTTTGTTTATTAATCTTTGTGCTTTTACCCAAACACTCTAATAGGACAGGAAGTACCATTTAAATATATATACCATCATAATAGACAATATTTTAATTTTAATTACACATTTCATCTTAATGCATAGAAATAAATATTTTATATCAAACATAATTAATACATCATATCAAATCTATATCTTAGTAAAAACAGAAAATATAAATAAAAAGTAACAAAATCTAATTTGCAAAAAAAAACTCAATCAACATTATTTAAGATATATTTGTTATGTCGTTATCTCATAAGTACTAATTTTACCTCATGTCATAATCAATTTTAATCAGTAAAATTTATAAAATAAAAACATATATAAAGATACAGAGAAATTCTCAATAACTGAAGATTTATAATTTATAATTTGTTTTTCAAATTATCTTATGTTTTGACATATGCATTACAAAAATACATGTGTTAAAATTATAAAATTAAACATTAAAAATTACTAATATTATTCAATGATTTTTTTTAACTGATACATATTAATATTTGAAAACTTTTTAATCTATGTAATCTAAAATAAATTTGATCGTAGACATTCAGTTTAATAATCACATTTAACTATATATTTCATCGTAAAACCATAATTCACTTCTTCATGGATTAGCTAAAATTTTTAATAACAAAAATAATATGAGCACATATGAGATAATATGTATATTGGTTAGTATTTTGAATTTAACAATTAAAATAATCAGTAAAAAAATCAGTTAACATCCACAAAAATTTTGGAAATCCAAAAATATCCTAAATATTATTCTTCTATATGTCATAATTTCATAAGTAATAATTTTGTCAATTTTAATCAATTAACCAAAAATTCATTCTTACAAACGCATTTTTCTATTTTCTTTCAGGTTTCTCATATTACTACATGCATTAAAACTTTAAAATAAAACATGTAAAACTATACTTATACAAATCATGCATTGAATTATTTTTTAACTTATTTATTCATTCAAGGTTTTGTGTACTTACTTACAATAAAAAATTATATTAGAACGATAATTACAATTTAGATCCAAATAAAATTATGTTAAATAACTTATGTTATTCTTTTTAACTTTGTTATTCATTATTTATTGATTAATATACATGCTTAAAAAATTAAGTTTTTGCTTACACTTGTCAAATTTATTGAGAAATCACATATAATATAATTAGCATACAATGGAAAATATATTGATTTTGTTAGTTTTCCTTTTTGATTTAGGAAAATAAATGTTTTAAAATATAAACATGTAAAATTCTGCAAACATAATTAGCTGTCCTACTACGTTTACAAAAAAAAAAATTGACATGTGTCAACATCTAATCAATATATCACAATCTTTTTAATAAGTAATTTTGACATCAAGCTTTAGATAATAAGTTTTGTTAGTTTTCCTTTTTGTTTTAGGGAAATAAATGTTTTAAAATAGAAACATGTAAAATTCTGTAAATATAATTAGATGTCTTACGTTTATAAAAAAAAAAAAAATTGACATGTGTCAACATCTAATCAATATATTTGACACATCCAGCTTTATATGAGGTTCATCTGCAAGTATTTTTTCCATCATAGCAATCTGATCATCACTCATGATACCCAGTTTCTTTTTGCTAGCATGGTTTTCCGATGTCTCATGGTTTGTAATTGTCTCTTTGGTGTTCATGATTTTTTACTGTACTCAAGGTTTTGATTTGATATGGGATACCACTTAGTAGACATCTTTATATAATAAGACATATGCTCAATTTCCTTATAGTGATAGATAAATATTTTTAAAACTTTTTCTGTTTCTAGAAAGCGTGGCCAATATCACGTAGAATAGTAAAAATTAAATAATTGACATACTTTGTTTCTAGAAACTGGCCAATATCACGTAGAATAATATTAGTCTAATTATTGCAACTGCAACAAATAGAAACATGTCTAATTCACGTAGAATAGTAAAATAGTAAAAAATCAAATAATTGACATATTAATTTTTGACATGTGTCAACATCTTATCAATATATTTGAAACATGTCACGATATGTAATTTTGACATTGAACTTTATATAATAAGATAATCTATATACAAATACTCGAAATACGAAGTAGAACGCAAGCAACCTATAATGAGGGAAGAAGAAGTAAACCCTAATTCGAGCTATGTCCCTTCTCATCTCCTGAAAGAGATATTTTTGAGACTTCCCTTAAACTCTCTTGTCAAATTCAAAACTGTGTCAAAAGAATGGAGATCGATACTGGAATCAAATAGGTTCGTGGAGATGCACCTGAGTTTTCAAAAATCTGACAAGAGCTGCCAGAAAATCCTGGCCGCTCACCACTGCTACTGCGGCGCACCCCTTCCAAGTGTTATCCCCGGGGTACGTTTCAAAGGGGACGACGAAGAGGTTATCTATTTGCACTGCGAGTCGACAAGACCGTCGATGAGTTGCGACGGTTTGGTTTGCATCCCTGTACCAGGTTGGGTCACCGTTTTGAATCCCTCGACTGGACAACTCCGGCGATTTCCTTCCGGCCCAGATCCCGTACCCTCCCTCTTGAACCGTCGCAACAGCTTTTCAATGGGTAATCGATCGATGTTGAAATATTTTTTTTTCAAGAGTCTAAATTTTGCATTGATGGTAAGTAAAGAAACAAAACTATATTCAAAGTTTCAGGAGCATGGTCGAGTTTTTTTCCGGGTAATTGGGCGATGGGGTTCGGCAGAGTCAAAGGTTCGGGGAGTTATAAAGTAGTGAGGATGTTCTTTAATCCTAACCATTACGAGATTCTTGATGTCAACATTGGTGAATGGCGGAAACTGAGTCCACCTCCTTACGAGGTGGACGCGGGACGAAGATCGGCTTGTGTGAATGGTTCAATCTACTGGTTACAAATTTGGCGGGGTTGTAAGTTACTTGCCTTGGATCTTCACACGTTAGAGTTCCATGATGTCCCACTTCCAGCGGGTATGAGATTCAAGGTGGAAACTCAGATAGTGAACCTTGATGACCATCTAGCCATAGCCACAACAAGATTGAATAGTGATCCTGAATGGCAACTAGATATATGGACCATGGATGCAGGAGAAAGATGGAGCAAGACTTACTCCATTAGTTTAGCTTCTCTAGGTATTAACCCACTAGAGCCAAGGTGGTTCAGGCCCGTGATAGTTTCTAAAGATGGTAACGTTGTGATCTATGACGATAAGAAAAAGGCCTTATTCAGATGTTATCAACGTACAGATACAATCCGTCAGATATTCTCATATAATTGTGTTATATCTCCTTATCTCGAAAATAATGTCCGACTTCAGAATGAACAAGTCAACCTAAGGCTTGCATGCACCTTCGAGGTAAGTTTAAAGTTAACCTAGCGTTATTCTTGGTTGAACTGTATTTATTTTAATGTTAATTACTATCATATGTTTTTTATCTGTAGGATGGGATTGCTTTTATTGTTCATGTTGTATCATCATTCCAACCAAGAGTTTACAAGCTTTTTTGCAAGGGAAAAGGTTATACAAACTCTCAAATATTTAATTTAATGGCCCTAGCGATTTGGAACGTTTACGACTGACTTGCGATGGTTTGTTATTTGATTGACCCTACAGGTTTATGTAAATCGATATGGAGGCACAGAATGAATATACTAGTTGCATATTTTGTTGTCCGTTATCTGTATAGCTTCTGTTGCTTTTGTGCTTCAATGGTATTTTTTCTATTGGTATCTTTCGATTTTTTTATAATATATTGGCTTCTAACTCAACCACTTATAATATTATGTCCATCAGTTAATGTGAGATTCCTAATGTTATTACTTGTTTGACCTTTGCAGTTTATAGTCATGATTTTACTAACCAATGCGTTGTCGTCCTCATCCTCACTCGTGATTTTTGGAGGTAGCTTCTATTCCTTTTTATTCTTTAAGAAAAATATAAATTGGTTTATAATAGACTGAATTCTTTAACTATCTTCTCATTAATTATTGATGATATTGTTATTTCTATCAGCAGTGTTTGTACCTGCACTAACCACAATTTTGATACTCTCGGCCGTGAGAGCCTTGTTTCGTCGCCTATCCATGCGGTCTCGTCTTTTCTTCAGGACTTGATTTGATAGGGAATTCATTTTTCTTTTATATTTCCTTTTACATTGGTGATTCGTTAAAAAATTATACTATTTTTAATCGATGATGTTTATGTTTCTTCTATATATATATATCAACGTTTTTAATACTTATTGAAATACCGACATTATTTATCACCAAATTAAAACCATCAAGACATAATTATTACAGGTGAAGATAATAAACTACTAAGTAGTAATCCATGATACAGGACGGATGAAAAAAAATTAAATTCGTAAATATGACTTAAAAATAATTATTTTAATATTGTTGTAAATCATTGAGGATGGATCTCCATAACCGGTTCACACACATGTCCAAGTCCACAAGGCCCATCGGCTACCTTCTATTAGTCATTGTCGGTTTAGGAATCCTATTGTGGTAGGTCTTTGTCTACTACTATATATATGTACTATTATCAATTGAATCAATATACAGAAGAGAATACAACCTCTAGTTTCTCTACTTTCATAACACGTTATCAGCACGATTTTGCTCTAAACTCCAATGAGAAAATTCCCAAACCCTAAACCGCCGCACATCATCCCTTGTTCATTCAAACTTGGCGATTGCTCAAATCCGTGACCAGCTCAATCTGTGTTCGTGGTCAGCTAGTGTTTGTGATCAGTTCGTGTTCGTGAATAGTCCGAGGTTCGTGATCAAGCTCGAGGTATATCCGAGGTCTTTAACTCCCAGATCAATTCCATTCAACCCCAAACGGTGTTAAGGTAAATAAATTGAACCCATCGGACATATATATATATCGAACCTGATCCTAATTATATTACAACCCTAAAATCTGCAATTACACAATCAACAAATCAAAACCCTAAAGCTTTAAACCCTAAAGTCTAAAACTTTAAAATCCGATTGTATGAGGTTTAAGAATTGCTTAGGATAGATTAATTGTTATTGATTGATTGTGATATGTCTTGCATAAATTGTAAACTTAAAATTGGAATTGTTCTATGTCTTGCATGAAATCCTAAAATTAAAATCCTAAAAATCGGAACCCGAGAGAAAATTGTTTCCCTAACGCCTATCCTAAAGAAAAGGAAATCCTAATAACTAGAGAAAATGAAAACTTTAAAACCTAAAATTATTTGCATATTTCCTTGTTCATACTAGATTATAATTTTGTCTAGGATTGTTTCATGCATATATTAACTATGTAATAAAACATTAAATTATTTACTAAAATTGGCATGGTTCGGTCTTAAATACAGCATGGCCTAAAACGATTGCATGATTCGGTCTTAAATACCGCATGACATAATCGGGTGCATGTTTTGTATTTTATAGATGTCAAAAATCAACAATCTCCAATATGCTGCACGTAATGTCTCTGGAGACAACTATTTACAATGGGCATTGGACACTAAGATAACCCTGAAATCAAAGGACATATGTGAGTGCATTGAGGATGATAATGATTGCAATGAGAAAAATAGATATAAGGCGATTTTGCACATACGCCATCATCTTGCTGAGAGTCTCAAGAAACAGTACCTTACCATTGAGAATCCTCTTGACCTTTGGATAGAGTTGAAAAATATATATGATCACCAAAAGACGGTGCTCCTATCAAAGGCTCAATTCGATTAGAAAAATCTAAGGATCCAGGATTTTAAATCCGTGGATGAGTATAATTCAGAGCTGAGGAAGACTTGCTAGAGAAAACATTCTCAACCTTTCACACCAATAACATACTGCTTCAGCAACAGTATCGTGAAAATGGGTTTAAGACATATGCAAGTCTAATCTCTTGTTTGCTACTTGCTGAGCAGAACAATGAGTTATTATTGATGAACAGTGCAATGAGACCTCCTGGTTCTGCCCATTACCAGAAGCCCACAAAGTTGATATGACCAAGAAAGAGCCTAAAGAGACTAAAGATTCTAACTACATCCATAGAGACAAGCATCACGGTTGTGGCCGTGGTGGTCGTGACAATTACCATCAAAATAATTATGATGGTCATGGCCGTGGGAATCGATCAGACTTCGGTCGTGGTCGAGGAAGAGGCCGCGGAATTTCAAATTGCAACATAAGACCAAATCCATTTGCCATAGATGTGGTATGGAAAATCATTGGGTAAAGACATGCAAAACACCTAAGCACCTTGCTGATCTCTATCAAGAGAGTTTGAAAAAGAATCCAGAAGCTAGCCTGGTACGTGAAGGAGATTTTGACCATGAGAAAGATAGTCACTTGAATTATGAGACTTCTGATTGTCTAAGAGAGAATAATTACATTTAAAATTTTTCTTGATTTAATTTCCATGTTTTATGCTTTTGAATTTTATTGAATTATGATTTTGGTTTAAATTCAATTATTTTGTTTCCTTCAACATTTGTTTGTTTTATTCTGTTATGTCTAAAACATAATTCTTGTCCATATTAAGAAATGGCTGAGGACAAGAACATACTTGTGATGGATAGTGGATCAAGCCACACAATTTTGAAGGACAAGAAATATTTTGTTAATCTAATTTTGAAAAATGCCAATATTAGCACAATAGCGGGTATAGCAAGTCTAATTGAAGGCTACGGCCAGGCCCATATTCTTTTACCTAATGGCACACATCTTGAAATAAGTGATGCTTTATATTCACCCAGCTCAAAAAGGAGCTTATTGAGTTTCAAAGATATTCGTTTGAATGGTTTCCATGTTGAAACTAAGGGTGAAGGAAACCAAGAGTTCCTACATATTACTGAAATCACCCAAGGCCATAAGAAAGTCCTAGAGACTATACCCGCATTATCTACTGGTCTTTACCATGCTAAAATTAATATGATAGAGGCTAATATGGCAATGAACAAGATGTTCAATGAACAATTCACTTTATGGCATGACCGGCTTGACCACCCCGGTTCTAACATGATGCGTAAGCTGATATTAAATTCAAATGGGCACACTCTTAAAGAGAGACGAGTTATCCCTAAGAATCTCACGTGTGTAGCATGTGCACATGGGAAACTCATTATAAGGCCATCACCAGTAAAAGTCACTAAAAAAACTTTAAATTTTCTGGAAAGGATACAAGGAGATATATGTGGACCAACACATCCACCTTGTGGGACGTTTGGGTATTTTATGGTTCTTATTGATGCATCGAACAGATGGTCGCATGTTTTTTTATTATCCACAAGAAACCTAGCATTTGCTAGATTATTAGCTCAGATCATAAGACTGAGAGCACACTTTCCAGATTTTCCACTTGAGACTATACGTCTTGACAATGATGGTGAATTCACATCCCAAGCATTTAATGATTATTGTATGTCCATGGGGGTAAGTGTTGAACATCCTGTGGCACATGTACATACACAGAATGTATTAGCTGAATCCTTAATTAAATGTATTCAATTGATTGCTTGACCATTACTCATGAGGTTGAAGCTTCCTATGTCAGCTTGGGGACACGCATTATTACATGCAGCAGAGCTTATACGCATCAGGCCATCTAGTGAGCATAAATATTCGCCATCCCAATTACTAACGGGCCATGAGCCAGACATATCCCATCTAAAGACATTCGAGTGTGCCGTTTATGTACCGATTGCACCACCACAGAGAACAAAGATGGGACCTCAAAGAAGGATGGAAATATATGTTAGATATGATTCTCCCACCATTATTAAGTATCTAGAGCCAACCATGGGTGATTTATTTTAGGCTAGATACGCGGATTGTCTGTTTGCTGAATCTGAATTCTCTACATTAGGTGGAGAGACAAACAAGCTGGTAAAAGAGATATCATGGAATCAAACATCCTAAAATTGGCAAGATCCTCTGACTCTAGCATGTGAGGCAGAGGTCCAAAAGATTATACATTTACAAAAGCAAGCTAATCAATTGCCAGATTCCTTTGTTGACCCAAAGAAAGTTACAAAATCGTACATACCAGCTTGTAATGCACAAGTACGTATTGATGTTCAAAAGGGACACAATCAAGTTGCTACAGAGTCTAAAGCACATTTGAAACATGGTAGACCAATAGGTTCCAAAGATAAGAATCCTCAGAAATCAAAGAAAGGTGCAAATCAAACCGAGGTTAAGGAAACCATAGACATGGCCGCGACAGACCCTAAGGAACCAATCAATGAGGTTTGGGACGCTGAACCTCAAGGTCCTGAAGGTATTGATAATAATGAGATCTCAATAAATTATATCATGTGTAGAATTCAATGGAACCGGAAAGATGTCGACATTGATGAAATATTTGCATACAAGGTAGCACTTGAAATAAATGAGGATCATGAACCCACGTGCACTCAAGGAACAGATTGGTTAAAATGGAAAGAAGCCATTGACGTGGAGTTGAATTCATTAAAGAAAAGGAATGTGTTTTGTCCGATCTTAAGGACACCATTCGTTATAAAGCCAGTGGGACACAAATGGGTCTTTGTAAGGAAGAGAAATGAGAATAATGAAATCGCGAGATATAAGGCACAACTTATAGCACAAGGATTCTCACAAAGACCAGGAATAGATTATGAGGACACATACTCCCCTGTGATGGATGCAACGACATTTAGATTTTAGATAAGTCTGTCTATAAGAGAAAAACTTGACTTGCGGCTAATGGATGTAGTGACTGCATATTTATATGGTCCACTGGATAATGAAATATATATGAGATTACCAGAGGGTATTGAGCTCAAAGATAAGAATGGTTCTTGAGAACAATACTACATAAGGCTAAACAAATCCCTTTATGGACTGAAACAAAGTGGGCACATGTGGTACAATAGATTGAGTGAGTACCTAGCCAAAGAAGGCTATAAGAATGATCCCATCAGTCCATGTATTTTTATAAAGAAGTTTGCAAACAAAGGGTTTGCAATCATAGCAGTATATGTGAATGATTTGAATATCGTAGGAACCTCTGGGGTAATTGCCCAAACAGTTGAATATCTCAAGAAAGAATTTGAAATGAAAGACCTAGGTAAAGCTAAGTTTTGTTTGGGATTGCAGCTTGAGTACATAAATGATGGAATCCTTGTGCATCAAATGAAATATACTGAAATGATACTCAAGAGATTTAATATGGACCAGTCTCACCCATTGCCTAGCCCAATGGTTGTGAGAAGCCTAAATTTGGACAGTGATCCATTCGGTCCAAAGAAGGACGATGAAGAAGTTCTCGGTCATGAAGTGCCATACCTCAGTTCTATAGGAGCTTTAATGTTTTTGGCTAGCCACACTAGATCAGACATTTGCTTTGCCGTGAATCTCCTAGCAAGATTTAGTTCTTGTCCGACCCAAAGGCACTGGAACGGTATCAAACATATATTGCGTTACCTACAACGTTGGATTTGGGTTTATTCTATACTAACCATAACAAAGAAGGTTTAGTTGGTTTTGCTGATGCAGGTTATTTATCGGATCCATATAATGCTAGGTCTCAAACCGGTTATGTGTTTACAAACGGTGGTACAATAATTTCATGGCGTTCAATGAAGCAGACCATTGCGGCCACTTCATCTAATCATGCAGAGATTTTGGCTAAGCATGAAGCCAGCCGTGATTGTGTTTGGCTGAGATCGATGACTCAACACATCAGGTAATATTGTGGCATGGCCGATGACAAGGAACCAACCGTCATATATGAAGACAACACCGCCTGTATCGTACAACTAAAGGAAGGTTACATCAAGGGAGATCGGACGAAGCATATATTGCCTAAGTTCTTCTTCACACATGAACTACTAAAGGCCGGAGAAGTTCAAGTGGTGCAAGTTCCATCTTGCGACAATTCAGCTGATCTCTTCACCAAGTCATTACCGACATCGACATTCAAGAAGCTCACGCACCAGATTGGGATGCGGAGACTCAAGGACTTTTAGTGATGCTTAGAACAGGGGGAGTAATACGTGCTGTACTCTTTTTCCTTCACCATTATTTTGTCTCACTGGGTTTTCCTGGTAAGGTTTTAATGAGGCAGCATCCCCAAGCGTATTATGGTGATCTCTTAGCATTTGCACGGTTATGTCATCCAAGGGGGAGTGTTGTAAATCATTAAGGATGGATCTCCATAATAGGTCCACACACATGTCCAAGTCCACAAGGCCCATCGGCCACCTTCTATTAGTCATTGTCGGTTTAGGAATCTTATTGTGTTAAGGCTTTGTCTACTACTATATATATATATATATATATATATATATATACTATTATCGATTGAATCAATATACAGAAGATAATACAACCTCTAGTTTCTCTACTTTCATAACAAATATTAGATTTTAGTTTTGATTATTGTGCATATATAAACTAGACATATCTACTTTGAAATGAGTTACACTTCCCATCTTGTATCCATCATAATTTTTTCAGTTCTATAATTCTTCTCTTCTAAGGAAGAGTGAAGTGTAATATTTATATATATTTGCAAATTTTATAAAAAAATATTTCTTTAAAAAAATATATTTGCAATTTTATAAATAAAAATAATGTTTTTTTTGAAGGAAAATACATTAGAATAAAAATCATCTCTATTATATACTTCCTCTATTTTAGAAACAAAAATAGAGAAAATGTATAATATGGGGGGATAGATTTAGAGAAACATAATATGAGTGCTTCAGTTAAATTACCCGAATATTATCTCAAACGAATTTGTGTTTCTACAAGCTTTTAAACCATCATGTGAGCTCTTCTAAAGATCATACATTACCCTGTACAAACATGTCATTCCCTTTTGTAGAATTAGCTGTTGTTGGACTTTCAACTGGACATTCACCTTTATCAGATGTGAAAGTGCTTTGTTCACCATTTATCCTCATTCCAGCCGCCGCCAAAGAAACAACATTACTAACTTCATCATCAGGTTCATACACCAAACCAAACCCACATTTAACCACTTCACATTGTGTAATCTCTTCACCAGTTCCATCTGTCACAACGAATCTAAGCTTAGCTTTAGTAGGAACACATCCTTTCTTGTACTCTTCTTCTTGTAGCTTCTTGATGTTCAACCAACTTACGTAGCCGATAAAGACATGTTCTGACTCGATCGTACGCGACTCATTCCCTGGTTCGAACCAACTACCAACAGGAACACTAAACCGGCTGCATGATGCATCTAAGTTTTCAAACTCACAGGTACATTTAACCAGAAGACGGTTGTTTTGATCTTTGTAGTCACCAAACGAGACAATGGCACACAGAGCTAGCCCAAGAAACTTACTGTCGCACCAATGTGGAGGTAGCTTTGGTTCTAACACTGAACTAAAGGCTCGATGACTGAACCATGGAGGTACTTCATATCCAGGATAGCAAGTCCCAATCAAAGCTCTAAAGACAAAACTCTGCAAGAAAAAGACAAATCAGAAACTAAAGATCTTGACAGATGATTATAAAGTTGAGACTTAACATGAAAGAGTAGACACCTCATTGTGATGATCATCTGAGATTAATCGGCACTTTCTCAGAATATGGGATGCAATATCATTCTTTGCGGCTTCATTGAGTTTGCAACAGTTAGTGAAGATGAACATGGAGTGAGTATCTTCCGTTGGCATAAGAAAGGCTAGAGGACTCGTGACTATTTGCAGGGAGATACAACCGTGTGCATCTAAGCACTGAAGATTTGGTGGAAGTGTTGGAAGAGATATGAGATTCTTGCAATACTTCAAGTCCAGCCATTTGAGATGATACAGTTGACTGATGTCAGATCCTAAGTTGCTGATCAGATCATTTTTTCTGAAAGATAGACGCCGCAGAAACGATAGACTGTTACTACCACTCATTATCTTTGGCATCTCATCTATTGAAGTTCCATCAAGTAGTAAAACACGAAAGTTTTCCATGGTGTCTTCAAGATTTGGAAAACTCTTGAGATTTGAACAGCCAGAGAGAATCAGTTCTCGAAGAGCTTTAAGTTTTCCAATACACTCTGGAATATTCTCCAGCCTTCTGCACTCTTTCAGATTCAATAAAATAAGTCTTTGAAGCTTCACAATGTCTGTCGGGAGACCCTTTATTGCAGTTCCATCTAAATACAGATATTCTATATTTTCTGAAATTAGCCGAAATTCGCGAAGCTTCAAACAGCCACTGAGGATAAGAGTCGTCAATGAACTCAGATTCATCTCCGGTAGACACTGAAGACTTGTGCATCCTCTTAGATTCAAGAAAACAAGACGTTCCATTGTTTTCATCTCTTCAGACAAACAATCTAGACTTATGCAACCTTCAAGATTCAATCTCAAAAGATTCGGGGCCTTTGAAAGCCCTGAAAATTTCTGCAACATTCTCGAGTTGTTAAGATCGACCCACTTCAGTTTCGGTGTCTCCTATTAAAACCACATAGAATTCACACCACTGGTCAGTAATCTACATAGTGATACTTATAACAAGAAAAAAGAACCAGACATATATCTATACTAACCTTGGAAACTTTCCAGACTTGTTTAATGTTGCTGTAAGGCAGCCTGAGGTCAACAAGATTTATCGGGTTGAAGTCTGGTGGAAGTTCCTTCAAAGGGAATTTCAGCCAGTCAATGTATCTGACCTCTTCCAACGGAAATGAAAGTCCATCAGGGAAGTTTAATTTGCAGTCGCTTTTACACTCCCGTGGACAGGTAGAACTGTAGAGTTTAAGGTAGCGGAGATTGCACATGTTGGTAAATACCAACTTCTCTAAAGGCATGTTCGTTACTTTAGACATGTCTAGAGAAATGCCTCTCACAGTTTTGGTTTCCTGAAAAAGAAATATAAAGTAAGAAAATCCAAAGAGTAGCTTATAACTCTGATACCAGAAAAAAAATTGAAAGCTTCAGCTATTTAATTAGCCTCACCATTTTGCCATGCAACGCGGCGATAATGTAGTTACTATTCCACAGCCTACGTTTCTCCTGATTAACCCCACAAGATGTTGATGAACAAAGTTCCATGGCGAATGTATGTAGTAAATCGTGCATCTCTACGCATCCGCCAGAGATACTAATAAAGAACTTGTGGGAAAGATCAGTTATCTCCCTCGCAGCTTGAACAGACTCACTAGGGCCAGAATGAAGTAAACTTCTCGCATAATACTCATTCTCTGATCTGAAGAAACATGCTATGTCAAGGAACACGTCTTTCTCTTGCTCGCTAAGTTCACTATAACTGATCTTCAACAGATTTTGAATAATATTGTGGGGGCATTTCGCCGATGGATCAAGCAACGCTTTCCATTGAGTCTCACCTTTCCCACGAAGATCCTTACCCAATTCTCTGAGAGCCAATGGATTGCCTCTAGCGTAATCCACAAACTCTATAGACATTTGCATATAGTTTCCCATCTCGGGCTTGCAGATGTGATCTTCAAAGGCATAAAAGCTGAAGTACCTCAACCCATCTTCAAGATTCAATCTTGGAACCACGTACGGGTTTGTATCTAACTCAGTGATGAATGCTCTGTCACGAGTTGTAATAACAATCCTGCTTCCTTCCTTGATCCAGTTTCGGTTACCAAGAAGAACTTGTATCTGACTTGCGCTACTCACATCATCAAGAACAACAAAGACTTTACTCGAGAGCAGCTTACTCTGTAAACAACCATGTGTAGCCTCATCATCACTTATGTTTGTGACCTGTAGTAAATCTTCAAGGAACATCTTCCTAGCACGATCAGCGCCATACGTCTTTAACTTCTCACGGATGTTCAGAAAATTCACGCAATGACAGAACTTGTGTTTATATATACCTGTTGAAAAGCTCCGTCGCGAGAGTGGTCTTTCCGATACCATGCATTCCAACGATTCCGACAAATCGAGTTTCGTCGCAGCGATCAAAATCCAGCTTTTCCTCGACTTGCTTGACCCGATGCTTGATGCCAAAGGGAGAAGCCATTTCAGGCTTTTTTCCTTCCAAAGGTGGAACGTTCTTGAGCCTTTGCATAACATGGTTGACGATTATCTCGATAAAATCGGTCTCCTTGCTGCCATGATTAGAGAATCAAATCGAATGTGAGTATGATACTGAATCGAAATCAAATGATTCAATCATGAACCACCATATGATGAATTCTCATCGAATTATAGTAAGGAATTGGGGGTTTAGGGGTTTCAGGGAGAATAAGAGAATGGATCAAATTGGTTAAACCAAAACATCACGGAACCTAACCATACTAGAACTAATTACTAATTAAATCCCATTACATAACGAAAAAAAAAAAAACAAATAAAAACATTTGACCATATACTAAAATATTTAAATCAAATTTTAATTAATAGCATACCGATTCTAAATAATTTTGTATTCATATTTCATTTACATTTGGTTTGGTTTTCGATCTTCAGAAAAAAAATAATAATCTTATTATATAAAGTTTGACGTTACTCATTAAAAAAATCTTGACACATATCAAATATATTGATAAGATGTTGACACGAGTCAAATTTTTTTTTTTTAATAAGCGTAGTAGTACAACTAATTATATTTATAGGGTTTTACATGTTTATATTTAAAAAAAATATATTTTTCTAAATCAAAAAGGAAAACTAACAAAATCGATATATTTTTCACTGTATGCTAATTATATTATACATGTGTTCACAATAAAATTTGACATTTGTAAGCAAAAACTTAATTTATTAAGCATGTATATTAATTAATAAATAATGAATAACAAAGTTAAAAATAATAACATAATTTTAGTCGGATATAAATTGCATTTATCGTTTTAATATAAATTTTTATTGTAAGTAAGTACACAAAACCTTGAAAGAAAATGAACTTAAAAAGAAAAAAAATTCAATACATGATGTGTATTAGTATAGTTTTACATGTTTTATCTTAATGCATGTAATAATATGAGAAATCTGAAAAAAAATATAGAAAAATGAGTTTGTAGGAAAGAATTTTTGGTTAATTGATGAAAATTGGCAAAAGTATTACTTATGAAATTATGACATATAGAAGCATATTATTTAGGATATTTTTGGATTTCCAAATATTTTGTGGATGTTAACTAATTTTTTTACTGATTACTTTTATTGTTAAATTTAAAATACTAACCAATATACATATTATCTCATATGATGCTCATATTATTTTTATAAAAAATTATAACCCTAATCATGAAGAAGTGAATTATGGTTTTACGATGAAATAGATAGTTAAATGTTATTACTAAACCGAATGTCTAACAATGAAATTTATTTTAGATTTAAATTTTTTCAAATATTAATATGTATAATTTTAAACAAATTCATTTAAGAATATTAGTCATTTTTTATGTTTGATTTTATAATTTCAACACATGTATTTTTGTAACGCATATGTTAAGACATAAGATAACTCGAAATAAATTATAATTTATAGAAATGAATCTTCAGTTATTTGATGAAAATGTCTCTTTATCTTTATATATGTTTTTATTTTATAAATTTCACTCCTTTAAAATGATTATGACATGAGGTAAAATTAGTACTTATAAGGTAGCAACATGACAAATCCTAAATAATGTTGATTCAGGTTTTGCGAATTATATTTTGTTCATTTTTATTTGTATTTTCAATTCTTACTAAAATATAGACTTGATATGATGTATTTATTGTGTTTGATATAAAATATTTAGTTCTATGCATTAAGATGAAATGTGTAATTAAACTTAAAATATGGTTTATTATGATGGTATAGATATTTAAATAGTACTCGTTGTGCTATAAGAGTTTTTGGGTAAAAGCACAAAGATTAATAAACAATAAATATTATGTCATTTATAAAACTTCAACCAATAGAAAAATATATTGCATAGTTCAAATAGTCATAAATTGCTACATTAATAAAAATTGTACATAGAAATTTGAAAAAATATTATAAAATAGACCAAAAAAACCTTAAAACTCTTATATAATGAACTGAGAGAGTATTAAAATGATATATGAGAAGTTCATATTCAATATTAAAATGTTACAAGATGAAATCTAAAAACAAGTATATTACTACTTAATTATTCTCAATAATGTTTTCTAATTTTTACCCGCGTAATAAGGCGGACCTTATCAAGTAGTTGTATAAATTGAAAAGAGTTATTACTTATTAGTACTGACTTTGGAACTTTTGTTCGCAAAAGTGGAAATGGCGAGTCAAAGCCACAATTTTCGTCAAAACCTTTTATTTTTTTTTTTTTGGTAGAAATTTTCGTCAAAACCTTTGATTTTTATTTTTGCTGTACTTAATTATCTTATAATTACTAATAAAAATATTTTGATTATCCTAACATCAATTTCAAAACACATTTACATAATCCTAAGTTGAATGTGGGAAAAGATCTTGTTAACTTGTAGAAATTTCTAAATATGTAGTAAAAGTCTATAATCTATATGTTTGATTTCAAAGATTTCTATCACCTTCTATTCCACGAAATAAGTAGATTTACGTCACCATTTTTTTTCTGTATACAGTATACGAAGATCCCCCGCCGAAGAAAATGTAGCTCACTATAAAATTTAATGCGAAGGGAAACAAAATTGAAAACTTAACCATTACCTCTTTTTCCCATTCTCCAGAGTCAAGCCCATCTTTGACTTAATACACTCCAGTGCCGCCTTCCATTTTTCCAAAATGTGAGTCGCATACACTTTGCCATGAGTCTCACATGCTTCATCAAGAAACCCTTTTAACTCATTTGCGTCAACCTTAAAGAATATGGGGATGGCCACAAGTTTGCCTTTATCAACACGTTCTTTGATCTTCACTAGCTCGTCTAAACACCATTCTGATTCCATGTACGTTCTCGAGAACACCACTAATGCCATGTTTGATTTCTCGATCTCTTGGAAAAGAACGGTTAGATCTTCTCCTCTCGCCGCATCCTCGTCCACGAAAACAGTGATTTTAGCGTCTCTCAACGCCTTCTCCAGATGACTGATGAAGCAGTAGCGCACGTCAAATCCTCGGAAATTAAGAAACACTTGATGGTCCGGCAGTGGATTTTGACTGGTCGCAGGCGTCATTGTTTAGGGTTTTTTGGTTGGATATAGTTTGGTGACAAATTATGAGAAACAATGAATGTGTACGATAATGAACTTTGTCATGATAGTTTCGTGTTAAGTAGTAGGGGACAACATGACAAATCAACAACATGTTACATGTTCGTGCCCTCCTCACTCCAAGGTAAATTAAAGTAAGTTCATTCCACGACCTAATTCCTGAATATTCTTAAGCCAACATGTATTTTCGTTAACTTTGGAAGAAGACTCCGAGTTTTAATGTTTTAATGAATTTCCACTTAAACAAACACAGTGGCAAATGGGATTTTTCTTTTCTACAAACCGTTTTTTATATCCAATTTGGATTTTTTAGTCGCACTGGACACCAATGTAATGGGCAAGAGCGTTGTGAACCAGGCTAAAGTTCTTTGTAAGATATTAGCCGGGACGGTCCATCAAAGACAGCGGATTTATCAAGTGTTATAAACAAACGTAACCTCGTGTGGCGGTAGGGTGGTCGAAAATCCGGATCTGATGACTTAAATACGCATATATAGATTCTGAAGTTCCATTATTTTCCACTTCTAACAAAGTTATTTCACGTACGTGTATATAGAACAATGCTATCGTCCTACTATGTGCTTCACCGGTAATATACCTGTATATACCCGTAATTAAAGAACATAAATTAAAACGTAATCGTTAATTTATTTGAACCATCAAAATAGAAGTTCAAACCTATCTAGCTAGTGTTATTTGCACAATCGGTATAAGACTTTTCGATCCTAATTAACATCCGTAGCTAATACAATTGGTATTGTCCATGTCTTCTAGTGTTCTTTTAATTACTTTTTGCCTAATACAAATGGTGGTATTTGTCTATGTTTAAAAAAAAGGACTAAATCTCGATTGGTTCAATTGTGGCACAAAACCACTCTGCCACTTGTACGCCTCCTGTCATATCTAAGTCGCCTTAAAAATGTTTATCTACTACTTGATGATAACTATAATTTCAAGGCAACTTCCAGCCATGGTTAGGAGGACTTAGCCAACGATACCTCTTATTCATTGATAAATATACCCAAGCTGCGTAATCCAGAAGTAAAAGTACGTAGTACTAGCTAGTTTATGTTTTTTTTTTTTCTTTGATCAATTTATTGGAATGTCAATTCGTATATTCGTCAATACCTCTTTCTAATGTTTTCTTTATATGGTCGTTGCATTTGAAATTACAAAGAAAGAGGCAGGAACTAACACAACTTGCAACACAGGCATTATTCATCGTATTTCTTGTGATGTTTCCGCAGGACTTGTTCAAACTGATAAAGTCTTACCCGTTAAATCTAGAACCCACCAATTCATATCTTAATCTTTTCTGTTAAAAAAATTCATATTTATTCAAAATGCTTTTAAAACAAAAACGCCTTACTACGAAATAACCAAGTCCACAATGGGAAATTTTTTTTTTTATAGAGAGAAATTATTAACATCACCATGTTGAACTCTATGTTAAAGAGTGTTTCTTTTCCACCATCCCTTGTACCCACAAACAAAGCATTAATTAGCTTGAAACTACCAAACTTAAGATTTCTTCAAGTCATGGAAGGTCGCAACATGGTCAAAGTCAACTTCGATAGCTCGGATGAGACACTACGGTGCTCGTTCGTCCCCCGTCTATCAGCCGCATTTGGGCGTAAAGGCCTCTCTGTGCTCACAGATAGCCAAGATCAATCCTACATGTCCATTGCTTCTGTTTTGATTTTCTCTGAGAACTACGTATCCTCCAAGGAATCTTGGGATGAATTCGTAAAGACTATCCAACGGAGACGCGAGGAAGGCCATATCGTGACTGCTATCTTTTATGGAGTCAGTAGATCAAATGTGCAAGAGCGGGTGGGAAATGTCAGCAAGGCGTTTTTGGAGCACGGCACTTCAGATCAAGTAAGCCAATGGCGCAATGCTCTTGCGGAAATAACAAGCTTACCTGGTCACGAAACAAGCCATCGTCAAAGGTTAGCTAGAATCACTTTCTACTTTATTTTCCTTAATACGGCACATAACATAGAAGTGCTAAGGGAAGTACGGTTTTTGTAGTGACTACGAATCTATGGAAAATATCGCTAGAGATTTGTACGAGAAGATTATTCCAAACGAACGAATTGGAATCTACTCAAGGATGCTGCCGGATGTAGAAAAGTTGATATACAAGCAACAATCGGGTGTCAGAAGCATAGGCATTTGGGGTATGCCAGGCATAGGCAAGACTAAGCTTGCTAAAGCAGTCTTTGACCAAATGTCTGGTGACTATAAAGTTACTTGCTTCCTACAAAATTTTCACGAAACCTTTCATAAGAAGGGACTTTACGGTTTGCTGCATGAACATTTTAAGAACCTTCCAAATCAAACACTTCAACATAAAGTTCTTGTTGTTCTTGATGATGTGAAAAATCATCTAGATGCAGAGTCTTTTCTCGGTGGGCTTTTCTTGTTGAGTCCCGAAAGCCTGATAATCATCACCTCCAGAGATAAGCAAGTACTTTCTCTTTGTGGACTCAATCAAATTTACAAAGTTGAAGGATTAAGCAAGAATGAGGCTCAGCAACTATTCTCCTCGGATGCCTTTGGAAAGAATGTGAGAGAGAAGAATCTTTTTACGGAGCTTTCTATGAAGGTGATCGAATACGCTAATGGAAATCCTTTAGCTCTAAAATTATATGGTGAAGAGATGTCATCACACGATCGAAAGGAGACTTTGTTCCTCAAGCTCAAGGAAGCTCCTTCACAACAGATTGTGGAACTGGTCAAGAGTAGCTATTATGCACTTAGTGACAACGAAAAGAACATATTTGTGTACATTGCTTTCTTTTTCATAGGTAAAGATGTTGACTATGTGTCAAGACTACTACAAGACCTTGGTTTTTTTCCAGATATTGGAATCAACCGGCTAGTGGAGAACTCTCTCGTGACTATTTCAAAAAACAGATTGGAAATGCATGGCATGATACAAGCAGTAGTCCGGGAAATCGGGAGGTGTCATAAACTCAAAACCAATGAAGACACCAAAACAAGTTTTAAATGTTTATTGGTGAGTATTCTATTCTACCCATCTCTCATCCAAAAAATCTTTATGTTAGCTTCTTCATCATCCATATACTATTCTCTTGTGTTTCTTCAGGGCACCGATGATATCGAAGCCATATCTCTGGATGCATCTAAGTTAAACCCAGATATCAATCTTTCTTCACTCGGATCTATGTATAATCTTAGATTCCTGAGCCTATCTTAGACTTTTTGAAACTCAGAAGCTTCCTAAGTAAACAAGAAAGGGTAACCAATCCAGAGGTGGTGGAATTCTCATCTACATTTAAAAGAAGGATGTGTGAAACAGCACGCGAGATGAGCCGTAGTCTTCAGCGGGGGTTGACAAATCTAAATTTAGAATATGATGTCTTCAAGATCCGTCCTTTGGAAAATTTGATGTTCACAAAGCTCGAGGATAGGTCTTGACTCCTGTCATCTGCAATCAGTAAATATTTCAAGCCTTTTTATTGTTTCTTGTCAAGCACTCATATGGAATCCAAAAGTGGTAAGAGGTTAACCTGTTTTTGCAATCAGTAAATATATATTGTGTTCTGCATTTTAACAGACCAGATTCACTATATATATATATATATATATATATATATATATATATATATCTTATATAATATGAGAAAGTTTTTCTCAACTTTTGCTAAGGAGATGACATTTGGCTTACTATATTTCTGACACATGTATTTTTTTTGTTTGGACCTAATTAACTATAGTTTGGACCTAATTAACTACATACCCATTAAAAGAAAAAACAAACATCAACATTTTCTTCCTCCCTTAATCAGAAACATATGCAGCCCCAAAAATCTGGAGCCACCTTATATCAGTAGTTGGTTGGTTTCATCTCGGAACTATACCAACATTAAATTAAATTTATAGATTTAATTTGATTCTTGGGTTTAATTTCTGTGTTTGAATCTATATAATTTTCACGGAGACAAGCGGAATCAAATTTAAGTAAGACGGTGGGATGGCATTATTTAAGTAAATTAGTTTAAATTTTTTAAAAAATGTTTACATAAAATTAAATTTTTGAGCTTACTTCCTGGATAATTACGTAAGATTGTGAGATGATTTTGATCTAATTCTATAATTATTTTGTTCGATTCACACTTATTATTCCAAACGTCATGGTATTTTTGAATTACATAAAATTTATAAGTTTTCATATTAGGAATTTCAGAATAAATTATGAGCATAATCAGTTATGTTTTGATTTGAAATAATACCATCATTTTATGCATTGCCTTATATCTACCCACTATTTTCCTCAATTTTCATTTTTGTTTATTTTAGCTCTCATTTTTAGATTATTATTTTGAAACACTTGCGAATTTATGATCATTAATATTTGATTTCAATCCATTCTCTCTCTTAAAGGCTCAAATATTATATAAAGTTTAGTTTTCTAAAAACAACCTATTACCATATAAACACATCCTCTTTCAGACTATTGTGAAAACTAAAACATTAACTTTCTATTCTATCCTCGATTCAGTCTCCAAAAACAACAAAACACCGGTAACGATAGTATCGTTGTTCGGATCATCCGTTTTTAGGAAGTTCCTAACTTTAGAAGAAATATTATCTTACTAAGTCTTGAATATTTTTTTGCACAAATGTAAATTATTTTACTATTGTTCATCTTTTGATGATTTATGCAATCATTATAAAATATTTATAAAAGAAAATAAATAGTTTCATGTGTATTTGATTTTAAAAGAATTTTTATATATAATGATATTGGGCGTCAGATTTTTAGAGTAAGAGTTGAAAGAAACCTTACTAAGTTACTATATTATATCATCTAATAATAAAGTAAAGTTTTCTTTTAAAAAACTCCAAAAGATTGTCATTTGATGCTCTTTTTTTTCACAATTGTCATTTTGTTTCTTTTAATTTTTAGTGTAACAAATTTATTCAATTGAATTTGAATAAGAAAATTTTTGCTTAACAAATAAGTTGATGATTAAATAATTTAAGGATATAAGATTATAATATTTGGTTTGTATAGGATATGTTGAGTAATAGCTGGCAGTTTTGTTCCCACACTTTAATATAAATAATTCACATGATCTTGATATTACATTATTTTATTTCATTTTCAATCCATTTAAAATAAACTAAAGTATATTTTAATAATCTAATTTCTAAATAACTAAATGAGAATTGAATATATTTTTTTTGATAAAGAGATAACTGTATTTATTTCTGTTTAAAGAGAGAAGTGAATATATATTTAAATTCATGATTTGATTAGCTAAGATGCCCGTTTAAATATCTATATTTATAATATATAACTCTTGAATATATATTTAAAACAATAGACAATTTTAGTTATTAATTCACAATAATGTATTTTTATAAACCTGACACAATTTTTATCAACTTTCTATTCCATCTCATCAATCCGATATTTTGTATCAACTCTCATTTTTGCAACTTTCATAATATTTATAGTAATGCAATGAATGATTAATAATAGTATTTAGAAATATTACATATATAAGAAAATTTATTAATATGTAATGATTAGTGCATATCTATAACTCTCACATAGTTTATGTGACTCCTATAACAATGAAATACAACCTATATTTTAATTTAGTTGCCGTTTTAGGTTTCCAATGAAAATGTTTGGTGAATATTCCAGTTTTATTCCTGCTGTTTAAAAGTAAAATAGACAATTTAATAGTTTTTTTATTTGTGTGGGAAAACCTTAAACGACAAGTACAGAGAAAGTATAAATTGCATTTATCTAATTGATATAAATATTAGTGCATTTACTATTCGATTAAATAATAAGTTTTTCATATGCTCTTAACTACAATTTCTCTTATAAATAGAAAAATACATATTTTAATATTTTACTAACCCTCATATCTCAAATCTTCTATAATATTTTTATTTAATTAAAATTGTTTTAACTATCAATCTCTAAAATTACAAAAAAATATCCAAAAACAATGTAAACTAAATCCGTGCGTAGCACGGAGTGACTACTAGTATATATATCTAAAGTCTTTTGAATGGTTCTTGTCTTGCATGAATATAAATTGTTGTTTTGTTTTTGTGTCGTTATTCGATAAAAATGTAATCTGAATGGTTCTTGTCTTCTAAAAAAATTTGTTTTGTTTCTGTCTTGTTATCCAATAAAAATGTAAATTTCAGCTTTTGTTCCAATGATCTTTATGTTGTTAAGATTCAGAATCATATGTTTTGTTTGAGTGTTTGTTTTTCTAATCATGTGTTAGTTGTTTTGTTTTTTCTTTTTTTGATAAAAGCATGTGTTAGTTGTTTGTGCGTCATATTTATTAGACTGAATTTTAAGGTTTCAAATCTCTCTACTAAACAAGGTGCTTGGAGTGGAAGCTCCCTTGGCCCAGTGGTTGGCTTAGGGTTCATTAATGCTTCTACACCAGGAGGTCTGGGGTTCGAGTGATGCGTAATTATTGCTGTTCGCCATAGTTCTACATACAATGAAGGAAGGTGAGCATAGAGAAAGAGGTAGCACGGAGCATGAAAGGAGTATGGAGCAAGAGTTTATGTAGTGAATCTATTAGCGTAACTTTTTTTTTTTTGAAGAAACTGCATCCCATATAAGTAAAAGAGAAGTACAAAATGGACAATGGGTCGGATCAATTAAGTGAAAATAACCCGAAATTAAAGAAATTGATACTTACTAATCGGGCAAGAATACGGGTTTGGATATAACCACTTAGGTGTTTTAAAAGTCGATTTAGAATTAATTTATTAATAATGACATCTAATTAGTTTTACATAAATGGTTGTCACTAGGGCTTTACTCTCGGGATAATTACCGGTTATTATAGAAATATCATTTAATTACAAAGATATCAATCTATAATTGATTTCAAAATCGTAAATCTAATAAAATTATATCGTAATTGAACATAATAAATTACGATTACTATAGATGGAAACAAAAAATATTGAAATTTATATATGTACTAGATAAGGACCCGCCCGATGTGTGGGTTTAAAATTTTGTAAAAAAAAATAAATTTTACCAAAAATATATTATATTTTGTTGTATGTAATATATAATTTTTTTTTGCTATAATACACTGATTTATATCTATTTACAATTTTTTTATGTATTTTATTATTAAAAGTATATTTTTTACACCCAAAAATATTGTAGGTTACAAATATATTCGTTACCACCACCTAAAAAATGTTTATATGAACACATTAAGCCAACTATTATATATCTCTTTACTTTCACTTTGGTTTTTTTTTGTAATTACAAAAATTGTTGGTTCAAAAAATATTTCAAATAAAAAATATATTACATAGTATACTAATCAATTATTGTTAAAAACTGTATATTAATCAATAATGTATCATCACAATAGTGTATTACCAACCATGAAGAGAACTTCAGATTCGCCCTCCTCCCTCTTTTCTGGAGAGAACCTTGTGTCCAACCTCATCTACCATGGAGAAAACCTTGGTTCCGCCTTCCTTCCTTGGAGAGATAACATGCGTCCAACCTTCTTTACCTTGTTTCCTCGGGGTGATAACCTTGCGACCAACCTCCTCATCATAGAGAGAACCTCGGCTCTCCACTCCTTCTATGTGGAGAGAACATGTTCACATTTTTTAGCTATCTCAAAATGGTTTACTCCGACAACCAAAGAAACTAAACACCATTTTCTAACGTCATAAAATCTTTTGATAGTAACTAATGTTAAATTTCTTGATGTATTCATGGAAGCTTCTTTGACATACCATGATGTAGCCTCTGTCTTTGTAACACCATGACAGCCACCTTCCTTAGTGGGCCCCACGTCCACTTCTGATCCGTGGGCCCATCCATACTCGACGGCCGGTTTGTTACATCTGGGAGGCTTTAAATACTTTACCAACCCTACAAATCACCACATGATATTTATCTGTATTTTTTCCTCACTCGC
Source organism: Camelina hispida (assembly GCA_023657505.1). Classification (NCBI taxonomy): domain Eukaryota; kingdom Viridiplantae; phylum Streptophyta; class Magnoliopsida; order Brassicales; family Brassicaceae; genus Camelina; species Camelina hispida. The sequence goes on from CP094637.1 coordinate 34,546,409, forward strand.
GCAGTTCCTACAATCACTTCCCAGAAGCTCAACCATTACGAAACTACTCCAACTCAAGCACGCTTAACTCTGGAGTTCTCTCAGGATACCTGACCGAAAAAATAAGTGCACTTTGGTGACATAGGTGGCCAAATCAATTCTTTTAAACCTTTCTGCAAAACAGGGTGTCACAGTCTCCAAGCTCCTATGGATCTTTCAGCAATGATTTATGTATATCCAATCTATCTATCTATTTTTGTTGTAAGCTTGTATTCATTAGCCTATTTTATCCAGCCATTAGGTTGATGAGCTTCTACTCGTTATCTTCTTTTGGGATTTGAATGAATGTTAATAATTATGTATGCACAAAAAAAAAGTGTCTATGACCAACCACTCAAGGTTGAGAAATTAGAAAAAATTGATTTGACATAATTAAAGAAATAATAGAAAATTATAATCACGGTAATATATAAATCATAAGTAATTCAAAGATGAAAATATAAATTAAATAAAAGAATCTAAAAATACTATAATAAATTTTAAAATACAATATTAGAAAAAAAGACGCATATATTAATCTTTTTTTGGTCAATATATTAATCTTATCTATTCCAAACTGAAAAAGGAGAAAGTAGAAGAAAATTTTGGTATATAAAAAAAGAAAATTTTACTTTCCCATTAATTTTTTTTTAACAAATAGAACAAAGTTGAAAGCAGTGTTTTTGAATAACTTATTTTGTTATATGAAAAATATGAGACGATCTATATTTACATAGAAGTGAGCATTTACAAAATTTAGAATAAATAGTTAACTGTATATTTTTTGTAATCTCTTTTCTATTGTTTTTGTAGAATTAATAACTTTAAATTAAAAATAAGTAAATAATGTTATAATTTCGAAATTTATGAATATATATATATATATAATCTCTTTATAATTATTTGTTTTAAAAAAGACTTTTAAATTTTTGTAATTTTTTGATAATTATCTTTTATATTATTAATATTATTTAAAACAAAATATTTTGTTTTCTGTTGAAATTTCAAATCTCTCCTATTACATTAACTTGTACACATGTCAAAATCTTGTTAATGACTAACTTTCAAAACTCAACTTTATATAATAAGATTCTTTTTCTTTTAATAAAAAGCCAAGTAATTTAATATAATGTAGGATTGTTTTTTAAAGTTTAATTATTGTAGTATTTTTAGGATATTCTCTAGGATAACTACGTGTATCTTTATTGTAAAATTATCTGCATAATTTTTTTTTAACTTTTTTAATATATATTTTATTAATATTTTAATATTTAAAAAATCTACAATATAAGAAGATTTTGACACATGTCGCAATCTTATGAATTAGTAACTTTTGAAACCATACTTTATATAATAAGAAACTTATTTAATTTAGCAAAGTAGCAATAAATAATTTTGGAACTATTTTTTTTAAAATATATTGGTTGGATATTCACGTATTTCCTTATCTAAACTATAGTAATAAATTCGGATTACTATAGATATAGGAAAAAAATCATAACTGTATATATGTAAACTTCTTTAATCTAGCAAAGTAATTAAAAAATATTTTTGAGATTCCTTTAAAAAATATATTAGTTAGATATAAGATATTTCCATAATTCATTGGAAAAAAATCCACCTAAATTGATCCACAAAAAAAAACATGCCAAATTTGGTCTTTAGCATTTAAATAGATTTCCATAAAAGACGTCCATATTTGAATTTGAAAATAGTTATAGTAGCATATTAGCTTTAGATCTTGATTAAATAGATTTCCATAAGAAACCATTTCAACCAATATAAAATAATAGATATGGAATTTTTTTAAAACTAATTTAAATAATAATTCTCTAAATATTTGCAAATCGTAATTTTCAGTGGTCATATATATAAATTTCATAATATATAGGACTACCGTATATCAATGATTTTCTTAATTTCACATTTAACATATTATCAAATTTTCGAGATTTTTCAAAAAGATCTAAACTACAAAATTGAATTAAATTCCAAAATAAGAATTCATTAAGATATTGAATTTGTTTTAAAAATTTAGTCACTTTTTTTTAGAAAATGATTCTTTATATTTTGCTTATAAAATTTTGCTTTATGATAATTTGTTGTTATGTTTGTCCCAAAAAAAAAAAAAAAGAAAGATAATTTGTTGTTATATGATTACTTCTAGAAATTTTACATATTTTTTGATGTTTTCTTTTTCCAGGTGAAATTCACGATAGAATCAATTCACTACATATAACTGCTGGACTTGGTTGCTAAGTTGCATGATATTGAGCCGTAAGTATATTTTGCTTTGATTATACTTAGGCATTGTTTGATTTATGTAGACATCACTCATTTAACTTTATTTTTTTTTATAATGTAAAATCAGATCGAGATTCTGTGTGGAATCATTTAACTTTAATTTTTTTATTATGAAAAATTAGATCGAGATTCTGTGTGGAATTTATTATTTTATCTAAGAGACACATATTTTTTCATCGAAAAAGTTAACCTCGTCAAAATAATTATTGTAACACTCTTTCTTATTTTATTTTTCTTTGAGTTGTTATTAAGAGGTTTTTGTTGTTGGAGTATATAAAAAGGTTGACAGCATTATTATAACATATTTGTTTATTACATGTTTTCATACTCTAAAACTTTCTTTTCATAAAAATTTTCATCTTAAAAAACATTCTGTTTAATATGAGCCATTAGATATTCACAGGTGAGATACGAGACTTCAAGGTATGAATAATATTTCAAAAAATATTATATGTTTAAATAATTTAAAGAAATAATTTAATTTAATTTTTTATTTTTATTTTTATTTTTATTTTTATTATATCAAAACTCATTATATCACTATTTATTATATTCACCTTTTTATATACTATTTTATCAAAACTCAATAACAAATATATGATTCACTATAATTGACTGTAATATAGTTATGAAAATGTAACATATTTCATTTTATTAAAAATCATATATATATCTGTAAATATTCCCCCGCGCTGTAGCGCAGATCCGATCCTAGTAAGAATAAAATAAATTATTTGAAAGAATTTTTTAATCAATTACGAATGGAAATGATGTAAAAGAAAAAAAAGGAATTATAGTAGGGGTAAAGTGACCTTAGTGCAGTGACCAATGGTAAGTCCTTAATGCATAAGGCACCATCATACCAGGGATCGAGTCCCGCTCTTTACGACTGTAGGGATTTGGCTAATAGGCCGGCTTGTAGCATTGGCCATAGGGGTTCGAAATTTAACATGGTTTCCCCCAGTCCCAAGAGATTAGTCTTTGAGCATATTCGAGATTAGTTTGGTTTAGTTTAATTGGTACTCTCCAAAACGGTTATAAAATTGCGAACGTCAAACGTTATTTAAATCCAAAATATTAGGGTGTGAATGGGTGCAGCGGTCAGGGCGGTCAAATCTGTCTGCGGACTGGACCGCTTTTAATTTACCATTCAACAAATATAGTCCGCAGTGGTGCGGTCGAAATAAAGTAGAGACAAGACCGCTGCGGACCAACTGCGGACCGCTTTTATATACAAATAGAGCTGGTCCGCAGCGGTCTGTAGTCCGCCCCAAAAATAGAGCAGTCCAGACCGCAGACAGATTTGGCCGCCCTGACCGCATTTACCATTCAAACTCTTAGTATTTTATCTTTTTCAATTACAATCTGTTCCGACCGTTTGGTCTCCCAAGCATAACGATGGAAATTATTATATTTTGGTATGCAGATCAAGAATCTAGAAAGAGATTCAAGAAAAGTAAAGACAAATAAAATCCATGGAACAGAGAATTACGATGAGTGGCAAAGCTTCAATTGCTAATGCATCATCGGTTGAGATGCAACAGGTAGTATACATCTTTTTATCATGATCCTTTCTCCTATAAAGTCATTTTCAGTTGTGGACACAATGTGGATCAGCTAAAGGTATTATAGATATAGTATATGGTGTTGTTTTCAGAAAGTTATGTTATATATTGATGACACAATGCAAGCGAAGAGCTTTAGAGTGGAGGTAATATGTTTGTCTTCTCTTGAATGGAATGTCTAAAGAGTATATGTACTTGTAATTTAATTAGAAAAGGTTTCTTCCTAACTGGTATTTTGAAGCATAGGTTCATGAATTCCCTCAATAACTTACTAGATGGCTCTAGCTATAATACAAAGTTTGAAAATGAATACCGAGTAATAGTGGAGCACAATCATCTGTTATCTTTACATTTTACAATGAGAATGCTTGATCCTTTCTCCATGATCTATATACTGGATTGAATAATTATGCTTCTCTTAATATGTGTAGATACCTGTGTATATGATCTCACATATATACTAATAAGTCCTTGCAAATTTTTATGCAGACATTTTCCCAACCCCGTCTCTCGTTTCAACTTATGAACAACGGGAATTATCAGCCTGAAGTTATTACAGCGGTAACACTTGAACCATGTTTTGTTAATGAACTGCTAATGACTTTCTTTCGTTTGTCTGTGATTTACAACTACAGTGTACTAATAACAACTCCACGTAACACCTGTCCTGGTTCTTATATAAGTTTAATTCTCTAAAGAGTATATATATGTATTATAATTCTTAGAAAAAGGTTTCTTCCTAACTGATCTTTGGAAGCAATAATTCACTTGACAGCTCTAGCTATAATTCAAAGTTTGAAGATGAATGTCATGCTATATTGGAGCACAATCATATATTCTCTATACATTTGGCAAGCCTGTTGTGGAGTGCACTTTCTATGATTGGTGAAACCATAGATGGCTGTTAAAAAGGTATTTCAGCTTTCTAACTTGAATAATGTACACTGAACCTCTATTTCAATAACACTGGGTTAAGTTGTGACTTGTTGTGATATGACATAAAATCTCTGGTAATCTTATCCCTAAAATTTTTTAGGTGCGGAATCTTTGGCTTCTTTTCGATATTTCTGGTCTGTTATTTCTTTGGTTCAGATGATGGTTCAACGATGCCAACTTTTGAATCCTTTTTTTCTTGAAACAGGTGCGTTTGCAAGGAAAATGGGTACCGTTTTGCAAGAAATTCAACCTAGTATTCTCAAAGAGGGACCGACAATGCAGGTCACTCAGACTACTAAATAGCTTTTGCTTATGTTATCCAAGGGTCATTTTTAAGAGCCCAAAGAGTGAACGTCACATTGTCTTATGTCTTACGCCGGCAGAAAGATTGTTAGGAGTTTAAATTTTATTTAAAAGCAGCTACGATGCACTCAACGACAATGAGAGGAGTATATTAACGGACATTGCTTGTTTCTTTAAGGGCGAACCTAGTGACAATGTAATGCGAATACTGTAAATGCGGATGAGGCAATAATAAAGTGCAGAAAGTAAATAACACAAGAACTTTGTTAACGAGGTTCGGTTTTTCCTACTCCCCGGGACCACGTCCAGATTTCGATTTCACTAGAACAAGAAAGCAAATATAACCTTTCCGCAAACGCGTAAATCAAGCACAACCCTCTTAATTCACCGCTCCATTCTATAACATGAAATCTTAAGGATAATTCTCTACCCTTAACTAGACTAACACCAAACCTAGATTTAAACCAAGATAACCTAACCTTGGGCTAAACTCCCCCTGAGCCTAGACTTCAGATCTTCAACTCTCTTGAGCAACCTTCACACACACGTCACACCGACGAACAAAGAAGGTTGAACAACTCAAGCACCAAACCGCGAAACTAAACCGCACACCAACAGAAAGCTCTCTAGGATTCTAACCTTTATGCCTCAGCTCTCTTGCTTCTCTAGGATGTGCCCAACACCTCATTATATACCCATCAAGACTTCCTAATCACCATAGGAGAAGATTTCCAAATCTTAAGAAATAGACTTTTTCCTTTTTGTTATTTTACTTTTCCTTGTAAAACTCCAATTTAATCAACCAAAGAAATAGTAGTTTTCCTATTCAATTCATCCTCAAACCTTCCTTTAATATTGCCTTCTCAAACCTTCTAGAAACTTCTCATGCACATAAAACAACAACAATCCTGTATCACGTCTTGAATCACACAGACACTACTTCAGCCATCCAATACATCTTCATTCTCCCCCTTTTTGATTATGCTTGTGAACTCATCAGTTCAAACACCTAAACAACATCACCAGACACATCTTCATTCTCCCCCTGAATGAGTCACAACATGGTCAAAACTAACCGGAAAATTCTCCCCGCTTTGCAATACGCGGTTGATAGCCTAGTACACCACCTCCATAGAACTCATCTTTTCTAACCCAAATCTTGTTGCGCCTTAGACCTCCATGATTAAACTCTTGAACGAACCTGAAACAGTTCCTGTTAATATGTCCTTGAACTCCACAATGATAACATGTAGGACCATGAAACCTTACATCAAAAGCATTCTCCATGCGGCTCCTCTCTCTCAACAATCTGAAACATCTTGGCCTAATATGCCCAACAACACCACAATGATGGCAAACAGGTCGAAACACTTGTCTAGGTGCATTATGCAATTCAGAAATTTTTGTACCACGTTCTTTCACAAATACCGTCTCTGAAGCAGCCTCTGTAACAGTCTCTGAAATACGCTTTGAAGCAGACGTGATTTTTCCACTTGAAACAAACACTGGATCTGATTTTGAAACTTTTCCTTCATATCCAAGGCCGCACTTATCTGTCTTGCCAATACTCATAATATGATCCATTTCTTTGTACCATTATTAAGCATCCTCAAATTCTTTTGAGTTTCTTCAAGTTGCACTTTAGCTTATAATGCTTCTTCTCCCTTCTCTGTTGCATGTTTCTCTGCTTCAACGACTTTAGCCTCTAACTCGAGCTTCTCCTTAATCAAAACTGAATTTTCATCAACTACCTTAAGCCAATGTGCATACAACTTCTCATAACTCTTACCAAGTTCTACATAGTTCATATTCTCTAAATCACTATCACTCTCAGACTCATGCTCTGTTGCAGTTGCAGGTTTTGCTGCAGATTCAGAAGCAGTTGCAGACACTGTTCTAGACGCTGATTCAGAACTATCTTCAAAAGTTGTAAACGCCACAAAATTCTTCAAATCTTCTTCTTCATCTGAATCAGTTTCAGAATCACTAGTAACAACATTCATAGCCTTCTTCTTATGCTTTTGTAGATTGGCACAATCAGACCGTACATGACCATATCCTTTGCATTCAAAACATTGAACATTCTTTGATGAAGTCTTCATCTCTTCACCCATTTTACTTTTCTTCTCTTCGCCCTTACGCTTCAGAAATTTAGCAAACTGTCTTGATAACATAGCCATTGAATCTTCACAAGATGATACCTTAAGAGCTACTCCAATGTCAACTTCCTTCTTTATTGCTTCCTTAACTTCATCATCTTTCTTCTTAACTCCTTCAGCTTCATATGCTTTGGTTAATTCAAAAGCTTTAAGAATCCCAACAAACTCATCAAAAGCCATCTCATCTAAATTATGAGCTTCTTCAACTGCAGAAATTTTTGACTCAAATTTTGCAGGCAACGATCGCTTCAGCTTCTTCACAAGCTTTTTGTCTTTGTACTGCTTTCCAAGAGCAAAAGCTTTTGCTCTTGGAAAGCAGTACAAAGACAAAAAGCCTCATTAGATATATCACACAACTTAGCACTGAACTCAGCCACATTTTCTTTTTCTTCCATCCTTAGATTCTCAAATTGTGAAGCCAACATATCCAACTTAGTTCTCTTAACACTTGAAGTACCCTCAAACATGTTCTCCAATGACTTCCATGCTTTCTGAGCTGATACACATTGAGAAATCAACTTGAAGTGGCTTGAATCAATAGCATTGTAAATCGCAGTCTTTGCTGTAGAATTACAACTTGATAGCTTTTTCTCTGCAGTAGTCCACTTATCTCTTGGCTTAAGACACTCAACTCCTTTATCATCCACGAATTTAGGGGGCTCCCAACCAAGCTCAATCGAATTCCAACAATCCTCATCAAGGTTACTAATAAACGCTTGCATACGAACCTTCCAATATCCGTAATTCGTTGAATCAAGCAACGGTGGTCTTGACATAGACGTGCCTTCTCTGTATGAATTCATCACAACTGATTCAAAGCTCTGCCTTACTTCCTGAACTTCCCTCACCCTTGATCTACCCGAAACTAGGCTGAATCTCTATCGAGAACCCGCTCTGATACCACTTGTAAATGCGGATGAGGCAATAATAAAGTGCAGAAAGTAAAGAACACAAGAACTTTGTTAACGAGGTTCAGTTTTTCCTACTCCCCGGGACCACGTCCAGATTTCGATTTCACTAGAACAAGAAAGCAAATACAACCTATTCGCAAACGCGTAAATGAAGCACAACCCTCTTAATTCACCGCTCCGTTCTATAACATGAAATCTTAAGGATAATTCTCTACCCTTAACTAGACTAACACCAAGCCTAGATTTAAACCAAGATAACCTAACCTTGGGCTAAACTCCCCCTGAGCCTAGACTTCAGATCTTCAACTCTCTTGAGAAACCTTCACACACACACGTCACACCGACGAACAAAGAAGCTTGAACAACTCAAGCACCAAACCGCGAAACTAAACCGCACACCAACAGAAAGCTCTCTTGGATTCTAACCTTTATGCCTCAGCTCTCTTGCTTCTCTAGGATGTGCCCAACACCTCATTATATACCCATCAAGACTTCCTAATCACCATAGGAGAAGATTTCCAAATCTTAAGAAATAGACTTTTTCCTTTTTGTTATTTTCCTTTTCCTTGTAAAACTCCAATTTAATCAACCCAAGAAATAGTAGTTTTCCTATTCAATTCATCCTCACACCGTCCTTCAATATTGCCTTCTCAAACCTTCTAGAAACTTCTCATGCACATAAAACAACAACAATCCTATATCACGTCTTGAATCACACAGACACTACTTCAGCCATCCAATACATCTTCAAATACTTGAAGGGTGTGGTTTCTATCCACACACTGAGCAGTCTATCTTGTCGATCTCAAAGGAAAAAAAAAGTGGAGATGGAAAATTTTATTCAAGACGCTGCCCGTAACTTCGTCAACCAGACTTCAAGGCGTCGCAGACTATGAGAACCTTCAAACATCAGATTATTACTAGAAAACGATAATTCCAAGGCACTACTTGTTACGTACATTCTGATATTAAAACCTTGTTAGTGTTGTTATTGAATGGTTCGGTTCACAAAAATCGTTGTTGCAATTTTAATAAATCGGTTAAGGTCGATTTATTCGGGGTTTTCAGGGATATGAAGTTATCGAAGGAATTTTCCTTGACACAACAAAAGTAGTAACCTTTGATGTTAATCATAAGGCGTTTGAGAATATGTATAATCTTAGACTTTTGAAGATCTATAGTCTAAACTCTGAACTACTCAAGAATGCATTGGTTAGCCTGGGAGTAGTGACGGCCAGTCTAGGGGTATGCATTGGTTAGCCAGGGAGAAAATTTGTTTAAGCAAGCAAGTAGGAGGTTTGGGTTTCCGGAATATAGATGATTTTAATACGGCCCTGCTGGCCAAGCAGTTATGGAGTCTGATCGACGCCCCAAATTCTTTTTTTGCGAGAGTCTTCAAAAGTCTTTATTATCGGAATTCAAACCCTATGGAACGTATTAAATCGTACTCTCCATCTTATGGTTGGAGAAGTATTGTCTCCGCTAGATCTTTGGTAAGTAAAGGGCTTATTAAACGGGTTGGCTCGGGGGATACTGTTTCAGTTTGGACAGATCCCTGGATTCCAGCTTAATTCCTGAGACCAGCGTTAAGTAAGGATTCGTTTAAGGATCCTTTACTTCGAATTTCAAATCTTATTGATCGCAGTACAAACACCTGGCGAATGGATCGGCCAGCTGACCATTTCGACCCAGTGGATGTGGCTTTGATAGGTGCCCTACCTCTGAGTATGACACCGCAAGGGGATTTACTAGGGTGGCATTTTACAAAATCAGGTAAGTACACGGTTAAGTCAGGGTATAAAACGGCACGTTTGGTGGTTCCTACTGGAACACCGACATTGGTTTGTGGTCCTGATATAAATCCTTTGAAGGCTAGTGTTTGGAAAGTTAAGTGTCCCCAAAAATTCAGCATTTTATGTGGCAAGTACTTTCTGGATGTCTCTCGGTTTCGGCGAATTTACGTCACCGGGGTATTGTCTGCGATGTGGAGTGTCCTCGATGTGGTGCTTCGATGGAAACAATAAATCATGCCTTATTTCAAAGTCCGCCTGCTCGTCAGGCTTGGGCTTTTTCCAATGTTCCGATGGGCACAACTGGTTTTCCAACAAATTCGGTATTTTCAAACGTGGACCATTTTCTAGGGGCAGAAAATCCAGGGTCGCAATGTTTTGCATTTCCTTGGATTATGTGGTATATTTGGAAAGCGAGGAATGCCCGGGTTTTTAAAATGAGGTGGAACGGCCCGACGAGGTGGCACGGCTGGCAGCCAGTGAAGCGACGGCCTGGACAGCGGCTCAGGCTGAGGAGGAGGCGAATGGCTATGAAGCTCCAAATTTAGGTCCTCGGTTGGATAGAGGACGTGTTTCCCTCCCTACAGTTTTTACCGGCTACCACTGTTTTGTTGATGGCTCTTGGAAAGATACAACCAGGTTTGCAGGTGTAGGCTGGGTGTGTATGTCCGCTCAGGGAACCTCCCCGCTCATGGGCGCTTCCAACTTCCGGCGAAGTCTTTCCCCTCTTCATGCTGAGGTTGAAGCTTTTTTTTTTGGGCTCTGCGATGTATGATAGGACATGATTTCAGGGATGTGGCTTTCTACACAGACTGCTCAGATTTGGTGAAGATGGTGTCTTCACCCTCCGACTGGCCATCCTTCTCAGCTTATCTCAGCGACATCAAGGTGGATATGGAAGAATTCACAAGTTTCTCGTTGACTCTGATTTCAAGGAATGCAAATGTTCCTGCGGATCGTTTGGCGCGACAAGTTCGTACCCTACCGCATGTGGTTACTTATGTAAACCATTCTCCTCTCAATTGGCTCGTTTGAGCTAATCTGTTTCCATCTTGTTGTCAAAAAAAAAAAAAAAAAAAAAAAAAAAAAAAAAACCATAAACATTTGTGTTAATTCCTACGTTGCATGGAAACAGAAACGGAAACGCGGAAACGAAACGTTTCGGAAACGGGAAACGAGTTTTTTCAAAAATTAAGTAATGGAAACGTGTAGGAAATGTATATACATATATATAGATATATAGATATATAGAGAGATATAATAAATCCCCAATCATAAAAACCATGTTAAAAAATCTGAAACAACACAAATTCAAAATATATATTAAATAGTTTAATTAAAAGTAAATCTGTAAAAAAAATAAACATTCAAAATCAATTTTTTTGACTAGTCATATATTTAGGGATTTTAACTTTTAGGCTACTAATTATATTATATTTTTTTTATCATTATATGTATCATGGATTTTTATATTTTCAATTTATCTATTTATTAAATTTTGAAATTATAAAAAAGAGTTTCCGTCATGTTTCCAAAACGGAAACAGAGTTTCCATTGTGTTTCCAAACAGAGATTTGTAGGAATCGTGTTTCTGTGACTTGTTTCCGAGTTTCCACGAGTTTCCGTTTCTGAAACGTTTCGGAAACAGGAAACGCACCTCAAAAAGAGTTTCCATGCAACATAGGTTAATTCTATGGTGTTTTAAAATGAATCTCTTTGACAGTTGAAGATTTACACTTTTACAATTCAAGCTGTCAAACTGCTCAAGAGGTCAATCTCCTTGAGGTCTAAACTCTCTACCTTATGAGCATTGGCTCCTCCACTACAAAAGGTTTATTGTTGCAAAATTTGACTTACTTGATTTATCGTACTGGAAAATGGCTGTTCCCCCCTCCCCCCAACTCCGGAACTTAGTTATTTTATCGATTGTACTTATACACAAAACTTTGAGTTGCGTTCACAACTACATAAATTTAACTAACTTTTGAATTTTCTATACTAACAATGTATATCGAGTCAAAACCATCTAATCACCATGTGTACTTTAAAAATGGAATTATCCCCAATATCCTTTAACGAATCGAAATTGAGCTTCGGGTTGGCTTTCTCCACAAACAAAAAATATTAGCAAGAGGATTGGCCGCTTTGCACTTTGGATATTGCTTGTAGCATTTTCAAGACCTCCTTGACGATAGTTTCAACGAAGTCAATCTCCAATGTGCTGCTACACTTGTTAAAAACAAAGGTCGAGATGAGTTCTTTCAAAGTTCACAAATGATACGTTAATATTTCAAAGGAACTAATTAAGTACATGCATACACGTTGAAATATGTCAAACTTTTGTTTAGATATTAGAGATTTATTTCGCCCCTCAACAAAAAATAGAATTAAAAGTATGAATTGACATTAGTACCTTTTTTAATCCAAAGTCAGAGCAAACTTATGTGAAACAAACAAGATTGCCTCTTTCCATCGCTTTATCATAGGTTCGTCAGACTCGTACATGTACTCTTTATCTCTGAAATGGTCACCAAACTCTCCTTTAAGTCTTTTCACATTAGTTGGAGTCACCTTATCGAAGATGGGAAGCACCTTGTGATAGAGGGTAAAGATATTGCCAAAGTTAGTAATATGTGTCAAATGATGTATAATCTGCACCTTCAATAGTAAGTTAATTCATTGGCATATATACGAAATATATATATATATATAGAGGTATATACATGTTAACTGATCATACCTTGAGCAGGCCTTCGTGCAAACGTTCTCTAATCTTCACAAGCTCTTCCAAGCACCATTTTGATTCCGTGTACCTGCTCGAAAAAACAACTATGGCTATCCCAGAATCCTCGATCCTCCGGAAAAGAGTGATAAGGTCCACCTCTTTGCTCCTGATTGTCTATGAAGACGTTGATCTCACTTCTCTGAAGTGCATCCACTAGATAGCCGACAAAATTGTTGCGCAGCTGATCTCCGCGGAAATTGATGAAAACTTGAATGTTCGGTGGCTTGACTTTACCGTTCATTGGAGAGTTGTTGCAAGTTCTTTACACAAAAAGAGATAACATATGGTTAACTTTTATAGCTAGAGATAAAGTTTTCGTAAAACCAAAGTGTCACCGTAGGTTACCTGTCAAAGAAATCAGCATTCGTCGTAGCATCTGAAGAAGAACTCTTTGGACTTGCTCCAACTTTACATGTGGGAAATTCAGTATCTTTGTTTCTTGGATTCTCTGTTCCCGTTGTTGGAATGTACTTCACAATTCGGTTGGTACCGCCATGATCACTAGTAAGACATTGAGAGATAACAAAGTGATCGTTAACTTACGTCTATCCAACAACAAATTTTAAAATTTCAAGTAGCAAATAAAAAATATAAGTTTTATTTTGCAAAAAAAAAATTACTTACATAAAACTTATGCTCCTATAAGCAATTTGTTGCAGACAGAAAAATAGAATGAAAAGACAACCTATTTTCAATCCGAGGTGGCTTCTAATTTTATTAGTTTTAAAGGCCATGACGAGACGACTGACAAATCCATAGCGTAACTCCTCCTCCCCGCGAAAATTGAACTCAAGAACGTTATCTTGAGTTCTCGGTGTGTTGACTTCACCGTCCATTCGAGAGTTGGTGAAAGTTCTTTACACCGAAAGAGGTAATATATGGTTAGCTTGCAATAACTGAGTAACGACCATCCCCTAAAAAGCTAAGCATGACATTAGTGAGCTTCATTCCTAGATAATAAGGTATCCAACAAGTTCAATTTGACCACATAGAACAGTAGTTTCAAGAGACCTAAAGAAGATAATCCAAAGGATAAGCTTCCCTTATAGCCAAACCAATTTACCAAAATAGTCATGTACGTACAATTGCAAAGAACTCGGCAATAAAGGGGGAGAAGAAAACATACCTAGAAGCATTGCCTCCTTCTCCAATGCGAGATCCAAATAACTCAGCAAATATTTCATCCGCATTTCTAGGATTAAAACGAAATGAATTATCAGTGTAACCATAGCTGGTTCCTCTGTTAACCGGTGGTGGTACTAAAGCAAGCACTTTTTTGATCGAGGCAACGATGGAGTCAAGCAACTCGCTCTCGTTCCTGCAATACAAAATCAATGAAACTCTTGGGATACCAAAACAGGTCAAAATGAGATGTCCAGTTCAATCTCTCTACCCAGAATCCTCCAGTACGAAGCCAAATCTGCTTGCAATAGACTGCAAAGCCTTCTCCCAAGCCGCTATATTGGGTCTTTTCCCTCTACCTCCTCCGTAGAGCTTAGCGCCAAACTCTCCCTTTTGCTCTTTCACTTCATCAGGTCTCACTTTGAAGAAGACAGGGATGACTTTGATTTTTCCTTTCTCCATCTGTTCCATGATCTTCACGAGCTCGTCCAAACACCAATCTGATTCAGCGTACTTACTCGAGAAGATGCACAGTGCGATCTCCGATTCCTCGATCCTCTTAAAAAGGACGGAGAGATCTTGGCCCCAGGCATCTTTTGTGTCGATGTAGTAACTGATTTCAGCTTCTTTTAAGGCTGCTTCAAGATGGCTGATGAAATTGTTGCGTAATTCTTCTCCCCGGAAATTGATGAACACTTGGCACGATTTCGGGAGTATCTCCGAAGCGGCCATCGGAGAGTTTTTGTTTGATTGCAAGCCAGCATTCCAAATAATGAATGAAGTCAACTACGATGAATTTATTCGTTTTTGTTTCTTTTTTTCAACAACTTTTATATGAAGAGACAGGAAAAAAATGATCCAATCTAAATTCATTTTTTTTTTTTAAGTATATTTAATTGATAGTGGGATGTGCTAGCTATCTTATGTTTTATAGAGTCTAGCGAAATTAGAGATGATAAATCTGAGCCACTATGAGCAACTATTTGAAGTTGGCCAATTTCTGAATCTATCTGGTCGCACGAATATCAAACTCGAATATTCAAGAGATGCAGATGGTAAAATAATGGTGCATCATCATGCATGCATGAGGAGAATTAACTTTTTTTTCTAAATTATCTTTGAGAGAATTATACATTGAAGTGTCTTTGATCTGATAGATATAACCTACACTTCAAACTCAGAGTCAAGTATTGCTGACACTGAAGTTTTAGTAGTAAAATATGAAGAAAATTAGGATGTAATACAACTCCCAATGATGATATCATAAGTATAATGGCTGTAAAGTAGGATTATTGAACAGCTAGATGTGATTATTTTCAAAGTTTTTCTAACAAATTCATAATAGAAAAAGGGAGGATTCAATAGAAAGATGCGGTTAATTAATGATGCAAACACACACACAACGAGAGAGAATACATTAGGGACAATAAAACATAACAGCAGAGGCTGTGATTGGTTGTGAAGGGGAAGACATTAGCCAAGGGTTCACCATAAATTCAGGAATCTCAGGAACCTCTCCCACGACTCCTTCCACAGTCTCGATGATTGAGTTAAGTGACTCCAGCCGGTTGCTCAGCTCCCCAAGCTGGGCCATCATAACACTGTTCTCGGCCTCCATATGCATGTAACGCTTGGAAACCACAACAATCTGGTTAGCAATTTGGGAATTTTCTTGAACAAGAACAACACTCTCTCTAGGTAATTCCACTTGTTCTTCTTCTTGACATTGCCATCCAAGAGAACAAGTATCTCTTCTTCTTCTTCTTATTCCTGGAAATGGAACAACCGCATAATCCTCTTGTGGTTGTACCATTTTCTCGACTTCTTTAACAATTATCCTAACGAATTCACTTTCGTTACTGCGAAAAAAAAAAACCCCAAGTAAGAAAATAAAGAATCAAGGATCAGTTAGTATTGTGGTATTTCCAAATGAAGCTAAGTGCAATATCATTTAAAGAATCAATGATTTGACATTTTGGTAAAATAAGCTCCAACTTCATCAAATGCGAACTCTGTTGTTAGCAAAATTAAATCGATTTGAAAATACTTTACCTTTTCTTCTCAAAAGTGAGACCAATTTTGCAAGAAACAGAAGCTAAAGCGTCTCTCCATCTCTCGGTTCTTGGTTTATCACACCGATACTCCCACTCTCGATCCCTAAATTGATCTCCGAACGCTCCCCTGAGTTGTTTCACAGTCACTGGTTCCACTTTGAAAAAGATGGGAATGACCTGGAACAACACAACACGAGGACACGACGTTAATCATAAGTAAAAACCTAAAACTCGTATCCCGATCCGATCTCTACTACTTAATTACGCGCAAACGCACCTTGAGCAAACCTTGATCTGTGAGTTGATTGATCTTCACGAGCTCGTCTAAACACCATCTCGACTCCGTGTATCTCCTGGAGAATATGACCAACGCGATTGTGGACTCTTCTATTCTCACGAAGAGATTGGTGAGATCTTCCCCTATTCTCTCGAGTTTGTCTATGAAAACGTTGATTCGGTGTCTCTGGAGAGCTTCCACGAGATGGCTGACGAAACCAAACCGTAACTCATCTCCCCGGAAGTTTACGAACACCCGATGTTGTTTCGCCGACTGTAACTGGCGGCCGTGAATGTCCATATATGGATCTATCAAGTGGAGTGTCTGTACTGAAACCTTAAATTATAAGTCAAACAAATTATTCTTCACACTAGATAATGGTGGGTCATACTTTAGTATTCAACTATTTTTATCTATATTATTATTTTGACAGCATTTTTTAGAAGTAGGCTTGAAGTTAGACAATATTTACATCATATGCTATTGTAACTAAAACATTTAATACAATTTTTTTTTTAAAAAAAATCAAAATAGAAAAATTGAGTATTATCTGAACAACATCAATTTCTATTTTCCATTATTGGTTTGACATTATACATGTTTTCCATTATACATAAATTGTTTAATGTTTTCTATGTTAAAATGGATAGAGCAATTGATGTCAAAATGGGTAGAAAAAATATAAAAAAAAACTAATAATGTATGATTTTATTATACTATATATATATATATTGTTTTAACCTCCACAAAATGGTATATGTTTTTTGACTCAAAAAGATGTGTCATTTATAGAGTATGATGTCAAATACAAATATATATATCCTGTTAAACAATTTAAATAGTGAATACATCAAATTTAGTCATATGAGTAATATCAATAATATTACTAACTTTGTGATAATAAAACTAAATCTGTGTAAATATCAATAACAATACTAAAAGATGATATATCATGGTTTTTACGGTTTTTAACCATGATATAAGTGTGCTTTTTGAGTCTTTTGATTTGTTTCTAGGTTATCTAGGAATTTGGCACGGATGGAGCAATATGGAACAATTTGGATCATTTTGGAGCACTTTACCGAAGGAAATCAAGTTGGAGTCGGATCAGAGTACGAACATCGATCGACACCACACAAAGGAGCATCGATCGACACTCGTGTTTACCCGACGAGAGAACAACAAATTTGGAAGATTTACAAATTTGCCCAAAGTCTTCTATAATTACAACATAAGCCCCTCGACGTGTTTTAGGATGTATATATATTATTTTTAGGTTTTAGAAACCCTGAAGTTATCTTCTAGCAGTTTTGGAGAGAAAAGATATTGAGAGCTTTTGGGAGAGATAGATCTAAATTCTTTGTAGAGAGCAGATTTCTTGAACTCCCTCTTTTACTTTTAATATCTATTGCATGTTATTCAGAATTATGATTTGTTCTTCATTAAACATGTCTGAGTAATTTGGTTGTTAGGTTTAGGGTTTTTCATAGGATTTTTATGATCTAATAGATCTGAGATTTTTAGGGTTCTTAATCTTTTATGATCTTCATCCTTGCTTGTTCTTCACAATAATTCTTGATTGATCACCTAGAATTGTTATCTTAGGGAAATAAACTGATATGAGAATATAATTGTTTTCCTGATTAAACCATTGATGAGCAGAATTGTTTCTTACAAAGAGATTTGAATTAATAATTCTGTGAACTTATCTAAACCTATTTTTAAAGCTGATTTATTACTTAGAATTTTACAAAGAGATTTGGATTTTCTGGTTTTAAATTTAGATATTATTTGCAGTGAGAACTGATTTAATTTACCCAAAAGTTTAGAGTTCTAGATCTGATTTTTATTGCTTGAACCTTAATTAATTTATCTGATTTAATATTTCATAATTTCCAGAGAAATTCCCTAGGCTTAGCTCTTTTGATTTTCTGAATTCACAACACTTTTATTTAAATATTTGTATTGCTTTATTTTAATTCAATTTAACTTGTTTAGCGTAATTTACAAAACTTTACAATCTATTGTGTTTGATCTTGAGTCTCTATGGATTCGACCCCTAAGTACTGCAGTGATCTCTTGTTTGAGAGAGTAGCTCTAAGGATTAATTTGAGCTTATCAAAAGAGCAACAATAATTTATGAAAAATTTTATTTATCCACGGGTCCAAACCTAAACTAAAAATAATCATAAAAATGTGATGGGAATTATGTTAATATTAGTACACTTATATATTTTTGCAGGTTGGTTTAAAAACACAAACAAAATATTTTAAAACTTAATTTTATTTGAAAGGAGTTAAAAACCAACACTAAACCGCTCCATCATACTCAGATACAAAACTAACTATTTTTTTTAATAATTATTTTTTTTTTATCCACGGGTCCAAACCTAATCTTAAAATAATCATAAGTATGTGATGGGAATTAGTTTAATATTAGTACACTTATATATTTTTGCGGGTGAGTAAAAAAAATATATATTTTTGTGGGTTGGTCTAAAAACACAAATAAAATATTTTAAAACTTAATTTTATATGAAAGGAGTTAAAAACCAACACTAACCCGCTTCATCATACTCATAGACAAAACTAACTAATTTCAAATTGGTGAATAAAATTTAAATAATTTTATACTAACTACAAAGTATAATACATATAACAGATGTTTACTTTCACAACAACTAATTTTGATTGATTAAATTCCAAAATAAAAAAATTTTGATTAATTAAATTTCAAATGAAAATAAGAATTTTTAAATAGATAAAGAAAATAAAATTACAAATATCTCAATATTGTTGTAAAAAAGTTTAAAACATATATTTGATCCAACATAATAATTTTTTAGTAAGTTATATAAATATACAAAAATACATACACCGTGGGATTAAAATCTAGTTTTACTTCTATAACAGAAGTTCTATTAAAGGAGCTCCATATTTTTTACTTATTTACGTAGAGTAGTAACCAGAATCATTATCTACGTCAAAACATTTTCTTTTTACAGCAAGAGTATTAAATATTAATTTATGGCGATACAAAATATGAAAATTAGGAAAATGATAACGATTTATTTTTGTTTAACTAAAATGAAATAAATAAAAATTCGTTTTGGATCATTTTTTTAGTGGTGGTTCTTCAGGTGTGATTCTTTACCATCCAAACTGAGCTCCAGCTTGGCTTAACTCTCCCCGCACATAAAAAGGTTAGCGAGAGGATTGGCCCCTTTCCACATTGGATATTGCTTGTAGCATTCTCAACACTTCCTTAACGATAGTTTCAACAAAATCGATCTCCAATGCGCTGCTACACTTGTTAAGAAAAATGTCGAGATGAGTTCTTTTAATGTTCACACACCAACGTGCATATACTAATACTACTTTCCATTAAAAAGTTGCAAATAAAAAAAGACGATTTCGAAGAGTTTTTTATATCTAATAAAAAAATCATACTATACATTTGATAGATATGTTGAAATATGTCAAACTTTTGTTTACAGATTAGATATTTCTTTTAGTACGTACCTTTTCTCATCCAAAGTCAGGCCAAACTTATGGGATACAAACGCTATTGCCTCTTTCCATCGCTTTATCCTTGGATCGTCCAACTCGTACATGTACTCTTTATCTCTGAAATGGTCACCAAACTCTCCCTTAAGTCTTTTCACATGGGTTGGACTCACCTTGTAGTATATTGGAAGCACCTTGAGATAGAGTAACCCCAAAATCAGTATTATGTGTCAAAAATGTATAATCTACACCTACATATCTTAATTTACTTTATTTCCCTAGATACGATATATATATATATGCATGTTCATCATCACACCTTGAGCAGGCCTTGTTCCACACGTTCTTTAATCTTGACAAGCTCTTCCAAGCACCATTTTGATTCTGTGTACCTGCTTGAAAACACAACTATGGCAATCCCAGAATCCTGGATCCTCTTGAAAAGAGTGTTGAGGTCTTCACCTCTTTGCTCCTGATTGTCTATGAAGATGTTGATCTCACTTCTTGATGTTCATATATTTTACCTTGTTTTCCCTTAGTTTATTCATATCTTTTGCATCTCTTTCTATCCATTTAGGCCATTATTGTGTAGCTTTAGATCCAATCATGCATTAGAGTTTAGTTGCATTGCATTTGCATCTTTTCATGCATAAACAGGTGATTTTGGAGCTTATGGAGCATGAAAGCAATGGAGAAGAGATGTGAAGCAACCATGAGGAGGAAACAAGGAAGTTAAGGCTGAAACAACAAGGTCCGGAGTCCAACTCGACCGCACACTCGACCAGACACTCGACCGTGTGCTGAGGAGGACTCGACCGAGTGGAGATTGCACGTGAGAAGCCAGCTCAACCCCTAGCTCGACCGAGCACAGGTCGAGTTGATCGAGCCGTTGACTGCTTTGACTTTTCTATTTTTAGGGCTTCCACCTTCCCCACTATATAAGGCTTTGTACCTGCAGCCACCAAAGTGTCCAGTCTTTTTCCAACTTTTAGATATTCTCTAAACCTAGTTTTTACCTTTTTAGCTTTATTCCTTTTGCATTTTATATTTTTAGATCTTGTACTTTCTTAAGAAAGAAGACTAGATTCTATATTTTGTTGGTTCAATAACTTTCAAGATATTGAGAATCTGAGTTTCATTTCTTCATCAATATTATAGATCTCAGTTTTATCTTTCTAATAATGCAAGTTTCAACATTTTCTGGGTTTTTGACTTTGTTCATCATGTATTGTTGTGAGTAGTTTGCATAGGATCTTAAGGATGGTTAGGATGGATTGATCTTGTGGTTTATTTGATTTGGTCAAGCTTGATTGTTGTAGATCTCTTCTAGGCTAGATGTTCTTAATGCTAATCCTATATCTGAGAGGGTAGGATCTGATCTCAAGCTTCTTAGCATCACACCAATGTTTAAGAAGCATAGATAAGGCTAGATCTAGAGCTTACCATTAGGCTTGCTAAGAGATTAGAGGTCTTGTTTGGTTTGAGATGTATTGCTTAATGTCTGCTTGTGTAGATTCTTTACTGTGTGAGAACAAGTCTAGAGTTGCATAAGTTTGATTGTTTCTTGACCATGAGAGTGGGAGAAACTTGTCTTAGATTTATATGTCTAGAGGTTAGCTCAAAGTTTGCTTGAGATTTGTTGACCAAGTTAGATAGCCACAATGATCAGTTCATCCCATGAATCCATCCTCAGGAACCTTCTTTGTCTATTGATTTTAAAGTCTTAATCTTATTGCTTGCCTGTTGTTTGATTGGTTTTAGCTTTACTCTGTTTTTATTGCATTGCTCTGTTTCTGCGTCTAGTCTAGCTCGACCGACCACTCGAGCACACACTCGACCGAGTGCCAAAGACACTCGACCGAGTGCAACATCGAGTCCTACACAAATGACTGGTCCGAACTAAAAGCACCAAAAGTAGAGCTCAAACCTCTCCCATCTGGGCTAAGGTACGTTTTTCTAGGTAAGAACTCTACTTATCCAGTGATAGTAAATGCTAAGTTGAGTGAAAATGAACTTGAATTGCTAGTTGTAGAGTTAAGGAAGTATAGGAAAGCAATTGGTTACACTTTGGATGACATCCAAGGCCTTTCACCTAATCTTTGCATGCATAGAATCCATCTTGAGAATGAATCCTAGTCTAGTATTGAACCTCAAAGAAGGTTAAACCCCAACTTAAAAGAAGTAGTTAAAAAAGAGATCCTTAAGTTGCTTGATGCTGGTGTAATCTATCCTATCTCTGATAGTACTTGGGTTTCACCAGTTCATTGTGTCCCAAAAAAGAGAGGAATAACTGTGGTAAAGAATGATCAGGATGAATTAATTCCCACTAGGACCATTACAGGGCATAGAATGTGTATTGACTATAGGAAGCTTAATTCAGCCACTAGGAAAGATCATTTCCCTCTTCCTTTCATTGATCAAATGTTGGAAAGATTAGCTAATCACACCCACTACTGTTTCTTGGATGGATATTCTGGATTTTTGCAAATTCCTATTCATCCCAATGATCAAGAGAAGACAACATTCACATGTCCATATGGTACTTTTGCTTATAGAAGGATGCCATTTGGATTATGTAATGCTCCAGCAACTTTTCAAAGATGCATGATGTCTATCTTCTCTGATCTAATTGAGGATGTTGTGGAAGTTTTCATGGATGACTTCTCTGTCTATGGAGACTCTTTTCCTTCTTGTCTTGCTAATTTATGCAGGGTCTTAAAGAGATGTGAGGAGACAAATCTTGTTTTGAACTGGGAAAAGTGTCACTTCATGGTTGAAGAAGGGATAGTTCTTGGCCATAAGATTTCAGAAAAGGGGATTGAGGTTGATAAGGCAAAGATTGAAGTCATGGTTAAACTCCAACCACCAAAAACAGTCAAGGATATAAGAAGCTTTCTTGGGCATGCTGGGTTTTATAGGAGATTCATCAAGGATTTCTCAAAGATAGCTAGGCCATTGACAAGGTTCCTATGTAAGGAGACTGAGTTCAACTTTGATGAGGATTGCTTGAAGGCTTTCAAGGAGATCAAAACTGCTTTGATTTCAGCTCCAATAGTCCAAGCTCCAAACTGGGATCTTCCATTTGAGATTATGTGTGATGCTTCAGACTTTGCAGTAGGAGCAGTCTTAGGTCAGAAAAAAGATAAGAAGCTGCATGTGATTCATTATGCAAGTAGAACCTTGGATGAAACTCAAGGAAGATATTCTACAACAGAGAAAGAGCTGTTAGCAGTGGTATTTGCCTTTGAGAAGTTCAGGAGCTACTTAGTAGGGTCCAAAGTGATTGTGTACACTGATCATGCTGCTTTGAGGCACATCTACTCAAAGAAGGATACAAAACCAAGGTTGTTGAGATGGATTTTGCTTCTCCAAGAGTTTGATATGGAAATAGTTGATAAAAAAAGGGATAGAGAATGGAGTAGCTGATCACTTGTCTAGAATGAGGATAGAAGAAGAGATTCCAATTGATGATTCAATGCCTGAGGAGAAACTGATGCTTATTGGGTCAACACGGCTTCCCACTCGACCTCTCACTCGGACATGCACTCGGCCGAGTATGTTTGGGAGCCCGATCGAGCAGGACGAGATGGAGGAGTGGATGGCACTTGAGAGTGAAGATCTGCCTTGGTATGCTGATATAGTCAATTACAAGGTGTGTGAAGAAGTCCCAGCAGACATGGACTCGTATAGGAAGAAGAAACTCCTCAAGGACATCAATGGATACTATTGGGATGAACCTTACTTATACAAGAAGGGATCAGATGGATTGTTTAGGAGGTGTATAGCAGAGAATGAAGTTGAAGGAGTGTTAGGACATTGCCATGGTTCTGCTTATGGAGGCCATTTTGCAACTTTTAAGACAGTCCAAAAGGTCTTACAAGCTGGTCTATGGTGGCCTACATTGTTCAAAGACACTCACAAGTTCATCACAAAATGTGATGCTTGTCAAAGGATGGGGAATATCACAAGAAGGAATGAGATGCCTCAAAATCCAATTCTTGAAGTTGAGATATTTGATGTGTGGGGAATTGATTTCATGGGACCTTTTAATCCACCTTCAAATGGGAATGCTTACATCTTAGTAGCAGTGGACTATGTCTCCAAGTGGGTGGAAGCCATTGCTAGTCCCACTAATGATCACAAGGTAGTTCTCAAACTTTTCAAGAACATAATCTTTCCAAGGTATGGAATCCCAAGAGTTGTGATAAGTGATGGAGGATCACACTTCATCAATAAGATCTTTGAAGGAATGCTAAGGAAGTATGGAGTTAAGCATAAGGTGTCTACAGCCTATCACCCTCAGACAAGTGGGCAAGTTGAGGTGTCAAACAAACAGATCAAGGCCATTCTATCAAGAATAGTAGGAGCAACAAGGAAGGACTGGTCTAGTAAACTTGATGAGACACTTTGGGCTTATAGAACAACTTTTAAAACTCCTATAGGAAGAACCCCATTCCAGCTTGTGTATGGAAAATCTTGTCACCTTCCAGTTGAAGTTGAGTACAAGGCTCTATGGGCAATCAAACTCCTGAACTTGGATCTTGAGACAGCACAAGCTAAGAGGAGCCTTGATCTGCATGAACTTGAGGAGATCAGATTGGAAGCTTATGAAAACTCCAAAATCTACAAGGAGAGGACTAAGGCCTTCCATGATAAGAAGATTCTCATCAAGGACCTTAAGCCTGGAGACCAAACTCTGCTTTACAATTCAAAACTCAAGTTATTCCCTGGGAAGTTGAAAAGTAGATGGGGAGGTCCTTTTGAGATAAAAAAGGTTTTGCCATATAGAGCTGTCACACTTCTCAACAAGGATGGTAGTGAGTTCACAGTCAATGGTCAGAGGGTTAAGAAGTATTTAGGAGAGAAGGAGACACATGAGAAGTGTTCAATGCTTCTCTAAGATACCCCTCAAGCCTGAAGAACCATAGAAGTCAAGCTTAGTGACTCTAAACAAGCTCACTAGGGAGGAAGTCCCTAAGGTATCTCTGTATATATTGCCTAGAATTTTGGTATTTTGATTTTTGCTTTAGTATTTTCATGATCAGGGAAGTAAAGAAGTCTGGATAGAAGAGGAAGGGACAGGTAATGGACACACGCGGTCCAGCTCGACCCCCCCACTCGGACACGTACTCGACCGAGTCACGGTCGATTGCCGTCGTCAAGCTGCCCCAAAGTCCTTCTCCAACCCACCAACCTGACCCCAGCTACTCATATGACAGCATGCAGATGGATGTGGATACCTTCTTCCACAATCCCTAAGGTACCACTATCACCTTACCATTGTTTATACCATTGCATTTCATGTTGTGTTTTGTGTTGTGTTTAAATCTTGAATCCTCTCACAACTTTCTTACACACAAGGGACTGTGTGATTTAAGTTTGGGGGAGGGTTTGAGATAGCATTTGATGTTGTGTTTTGTTTTCTTATTTCAAATTTTTATCATCATCATGTTAGCACTTGCATTAGCATCTAAGGCATAGAAAAACCATAAAAATTTGAAAATTTTTGAAAAAATCTTCATAAAAAAAGAGTGTTCATGTAGTTTGCATTGCATATTAGAATCTTGTTTAGCATGTTTCATGTAGAATTGTATAATATTTGCATTAGGGATCTATGATGAGTTTTCCTTGTTAGCTAGCTTATTCACTAGACTAGGATCAATGCCCAAGTTATTAGAACTTTGATGCTAGTTGAGTAGTTAGAAGAATAAGATTGAACGAAGCTTTGAATTCCTGCATTGCATTTGGTCTATTTTGAAGCATGCTGAGATTTGAAACCATTTCCTATTTATAAGAACCTAATATTGACTTTCAATTATCAATATGTGCATTGCTTTAAACTCATGGATACCATATACATACTTGGATCATCTTTCTCCTTTTTACCACTCTTGTTGATCCAAGTAGCTGATTAAATCATTAAGATCAGTTCCCCTACCCCTAAACCAAACCTTCTTTCAAACCTTGTTGATTCTTGAGTGTGTGAGGCCTATTTTTGGGATTGAGCTTGGTAGAAAGTGTTAGGTTTGAACTGACAAGAGTAAAGGCTTGTGTAGTTCTAGTTTGCATTTTTCAAACTAGATAAGACTAGGTGGTTCACTTGTTGGGTTTGGGACTTGGCTGTTATGAAAAGAAAATAAAGAAAAGAGAAAGAAAAAGGGTAGAGTCTTTAAGAGGAGATTGTGTTTAAGCAAAGTATAGTGAAAGGATGGGAAGTAAAGTGTTGATTAAGATGGTTCTAGTTAAGGAAAAGAAAAGAAAGAAAAGGAAAGATTAGCAAAAATGCTTATATGTCTTATGAATAAGAAGAAAAGAGAACCATAGCAGATAAGTAAGATTCCCCCATCCCACTAGAAAGATCAAATAAGAAACATCTCCTAAGACTTGAAAACCAAAAGAGAAAAGGGTTAAAGAGAAAAGAAGAAGCAAAGGGTAGCACTAGGATCATCTGGGTTTAGATTGATAGGATGAAGTCTTTGGGTGCCTTTGGGTAGACAAGGTTTTATTCTTGTATGTGTCTAAGTGTTCTTACCTTTAGCATTCTTCTAAAGCTCAATCCATTTTCATGAGAGAACCTTGATATTGATAAGCCCCACTCTAAACAGAGACCATCATTGTCTCAAAACCCTTTATTACCAAGCCAAATGAGTTTAAGCATTGCATAGAATTGATCCATGTTCTTGTTTAATGAATGTTAAAGGAAATGGTTGATTTGAATGCATGTGGATGTCTTAGGCTCAAATCAATAAAGGTTGTGAAATGCTTGTCTAAAGTCTTTAAATTCCAGCTCATTCAACTTGCATCATAGTATTAGTAACTTGGACATTGATTCTAGATGGTCTATTTGCAAGCTTTAGGAGCTGAGATCCCACTTTCAAACCTCACTTGCCATCTTATGTCTTTGATTATTTGCTTGAGGGCAAACAAAGACTAAGTTTGGGGGTGTTGAGGTTCATATATTTTACCTTGTTTTCCCTTAGTTTATTCACATCTTTTGCATCTTTTTCTATCCATTTAGGCCATTATTGTGTAGCTTTAGATCCAATCATGCATTAGAGTTTAGTTGCATTGCATTTGCATCTTTTCATGCATAAACAGGTGATTTTGGAGCTTATGGAGCATGGAAGCAATGGAGAAGAGATGTGAAGCAACCATGAGGAGGAAACAAGGAAGTTAAGGCTGAAACAACAAGGTCCGGAGTCCAACTCGACCGCACACTCGACCAGACACTCGACCGTGTGCTGAGGAGGACTCGACCGAGTGGAGATTGCACGTGAGAAGCCAGCTCAACCCCTAGCTCGACCGAGCACAGGTCGAGTTGATCGAGCCGTTGACTGCTTTGACTTTTTCTATTTTTAGGGCTTCCACCTTCCCCACTATATAAGGCTTTGTACCTGCAGCCACCAAAGTGTCCAGTCTTTTTCCAACTTTTAGATATTCTCTAAACCTAGTTTTTACCTTTTTTAGCTTTATTCCTTTTGCATTTTATATTTTTAGATCTTGTACTTTCTTAAGAAAGAAGACTAGATTCTATATTTTGTTGGTTCAATAACTTTCAAGATATTGAGAATCTGAGTTTCATTTCTTCATCAATATTATAGATCTCAGTTTTATCTTTCTAATAATGCAAGTTTCAACATTTTCTGGGTTTTTGACTTTGTTCATCATGTATTGTTGTGAGTAGTTTGCATAGGATCTTAAGGATGGTTAGGATGGATTGATCTTGTGGTTTATTTGATTTGGTCAAACTTGATTGTTGTAGATCTCTTCTAGGCTAGATGTTCTTAATGCTAATCCTATATCTGAGAGGGTAGGATCTGATCTCAAGCTTCTTAGCATCACACCAATGTTTAAGAAGCATAGATAAGGCTAGATCTAGAGCTTACCATTAGGCTTGCTAAGAGATTAGAGGTCTTGTTTGGTTTGAGATGTATTGCTTAATGTCTGCTTGTGTAGATTCTTTACTGTGTGAGAACAAGTCTAGAGTTGCATAAGTTTGATTGTTTCTTGACCATGAGAGTGGGAGAAACTTGTCTTAGATTTATATGTCTAGAGGTTAGCTCAAAGTTTGCTTGAGATTTGTTGACCAAGTTAGATAGCCACAATGATCAGTTCATCCCATGAATCCATCCTCAGGAACCTTCTTTGTCTATTGATTTTAAAGTCTTAATCTTATTGCTTGCGTGTTGTTTGATTGGTTTTAGCTTTACTCTGTTTTTATTGCATTGCTCTGTTTCTGCGTCTAGTCTAGCTCGACCACTCACTCGATCTACACTTGGTCGAGTGCTGCTCGAGTTCATCCCTAGAACTTGTGTTTATGATTTGCACTTGTCTTGTTTCATTCTTGTTTCATTCCAGTTGCATTCATTTAGCTTTCAGTTTATTAATTGTCTTGCATTAGTTCATTAGTAGTAGTCTCTGTTTCTGTTCTTGCTTCATTACAGTTACAAACATTCTGTTTCATTTGCATTTAGTTCTTAGTTCTTGTAGTTCACTTTCTGCATCTTTACATTTCCATCTTAGGATTGTTAGTGACAAACAATCATTACATATTGGCTTGACTTAGGCATAATATACACATCCTTAGTGATCACAGACACTCAGATTGGATTGACACCTCTTATACTGCAACTGCATAAGGGGAATTGAAACACCCATCCATCCATTCATTCATCATTGCATTCACAACACATTCATACCACCACAAAAAAGCTTGTTTCACTTCTCCGAAGTGCATCCACTAGATAGCCGACAGTGAGAACTGATTTAATTTACCCAAAAGTTTAGAGTTCTAGATCTGATTTTTATTGCTTGAACCTTATTAATTTATCTGATTTAATATTTCATAATTTCCTGAGAAATTCCCTAGGCTTAGCTCTTTTGATTTTCTGAATTCACAACACTTTTATTTAAATATTTGTATTGCTTTATTTTAATTCAATTTAACTTGTTTAGCGTAATTTACAAAACTTTACAATCTATTGTGTTTGATCTTGAGTCTCTGTGGATTCGACCCCTAAGTACTGCAGTGATCTCTTGTTTGAGAGAGTAGCGCTAGGGATTAATTTGAGCTTATCAAAAGAGCAACAATAATTTATGAAAATTTTTTTATTTATCCACGGATCCAAACCTAAACTAAAAATAATCATAAGAATGTGATGGGAATTATGTTAATATTAGTACACTTATATATTTTTGCAGGTTGGTTTAAAAACACAAACAAAATATTTTAAAACTTAATTTTATTTGAAAGGAGTTAAAAACCAACACTAAACCGCTCCATCATACTCAGATACAAAACTAACTATTTTTTTTAATAATTATTTTTTTTATCCACGGGTCCAAACCTAAACTTAAAATAATCATAAGTATGTGATGGGAATTAGTTTAATATTAGTACACTTATATATTTTTGCGGGTGAGTAAAAAAAAAAATATATTTTTGTGGGTTGGTCTAAAAACACAAATAAAATATTTTAAAACTTAATTTTATATGAAAGGTGTTAAAAACCAACACTAACCCGCTCCATCATACTCTTAGACAAAATTAACTAATTTCAAATTGGTGAATAAAATTTAAATAATTTTATACTAACTACAAAGTATAATACATATTAACAGATGTTTACTTTCACAACAACTAATTTTGATTGATTAAATTCCAAAATAAAAAAATTTTGATTAATTAAATTTCAAATGAAAATAAAAATTTTTAAATAGATAAAGAAAATAAAATTACAAATATCTCAATATTGTTGTAAAAAAAGTTTAAAACATATATTTGATCCAACATAATAATTTTTTAGTAAGTTATATAAATATACAAAAATACATACACCATGGGATTAAAATCTAGTTTTACTTCTATAACAGAAGTTCTATTAAAGGAGCTCCATATTTTTTACTTATTTACGTAGAGTAGTAACCAGAATCATTATCTACGTCAAAACATTTTCTTTTTACAGCAAGAGTATTAAATATTAATTTATGGCGATACAAAATATGAAAATTAGAAAAATGATAACGATTTATTTTTGTTTAACTAAAATAAAATAAATAAAAATTCGTTTTGGATCATTTTTTTAGTGGTGGTTCTTCAGGTGTGATTCTTTACCATCCAAACTGA
The DNA here is from genome assembly GCA_023657505.1 of Camelina hispida. NCBI lineage: Eukaryota > Viridiplantae > Streptophyta > Magnoliopsida > Brassicales > Brassicaceae > Camelina > Camelina hispida. The sequence continues at coordinate 34,576,266 of CP094637.1, forward strand.
GCTCCAGCTTGGCTTAACTCTCCCCGCACATAAAAAGGTTAGCGAGAGGATTGGCCCCTTTCCACATTGGATATTGCTTGTAGCATTCTCAACACTTCCTTAACGATAGTTTCAACAAAATCGATCTCCAATGCGCTGCTACACTTGTTAAGAAAAATGTCGAGATGAGTTCTTTTAATGTTCACACACCAACGTGCATATACTAATACTACTTTCCATTAAAAAGTTGCAAATAAAAAAGACGATTTCGAAGAGTTTTCTATATCTAATAAAAAAATCATACTATACATTTGATAGATATGTTGAAATATGTCAAACTTTTGTTTACAGATTAGATATTTCTTTTAGTACGTACCTTTTCTCATCCAAAGTCAGGCCAAACTTATGGGATACAAACGCTATTGCCTCTTTCCATCGCTTTATCCTAGGATCGTCCAACTCGTACATGTACTCTTTATCTCTGAAATGGTCACCAAACTCTCCCTTAAGTCTTTTCACATGGGTTGGACTCACCTTGTAGTATATTGGAAGCACCTTGAGATAGAGTAACCCCAAAATCAGTATTATGTGTCAAAAATGTATAATCTACACCTACATATCTTAATTTACTTCATTTCCCTAGATACGATATATATATATATATATACATATATATATATATATATATATATATGCATGTTCATCATCACACCTTGAGCAGGCCTTGTTCCACACGTTCTTTAATCTTGACAAGCTCTTCCAAGCACCATTTTGATTCTGTGTACCTGCTTGAAAACACAACTATGGCAATCCCAGAATCCTGGATCCTCTTGAAAAGAGTGTTGAGGTCTTCACCTCTTTGCTCCTGATTGTCTATGAAGATGTTGATCTCACTTCTCCGAAGTGCATCCACTAGATAGCCGACAAAATTGTTGCGCAACTGATCTCCGCGGAAATTGATGAAAACTTGAATCATCCATGGCTTGACTTTACCGTCCACTCGCGAGTTGGTGGAAGTTCTTCATATCAAAAAAGATAACGTAAGGTTAATTTTCTAAAGATGGAGCCTTTAATTTTTTTTAAGAATCACCGTAGGTCACCTGTCAAAGAAATCAGCATTGGCTGTTTTAGCACCAGAAGAAGATCTCTCAGGCTTTTCTCCATATTTATATATGTGTCTTGGATTCTCTGTTCCCTCTCTAGGAATGTACTCTACATTTGGTACATTCACCGCAATTCTATCGATGGCACCACCGTCACCACTGGTAAGAAAAAGAGAGAAATTAAAGTTATTTCTACTCCAACAATAAACTCTAGTAGCAAACCATAGGTTTTTGCAAAAAATAATGCTTACATTAAACTTGTGGTCGTATAAGCAGTTTGTTGCAGAACTAAAAAGAGAGCCAAAAGACAAGCTATTATCATTGCTAGCTGACTTCTAATTTTGTTGAGATCCAACTTCTCTTTCCATTCATTCAGTCTTTGTTTGATTCCAAAAGTCTTATCCCTTTCTTCGCCCAAGGAAGTTTGAGTGTGGCTATTCTCTGATGGATCCACATAAGCCTTTTGGTTTACCTCCCATGTGTTAAGCCTTTCCTCAACATTCTCCACAATTTTTTGAATTATTTCATTCTCGTCGCTGCATTATGCGAATGAGGAATATAATTAATATAAAAGATCTTTCATGGGAATATAGTTATTAACTTATTATGACCTTTTGATACATTCTTAACCAACTTGGGGCAAAAGTCCGTTACCTCATCTTGTCCACCACAACGCCCACTTTGTCGGAAATTGACTGTATAGCGCTCTCCCACATCGCCATCGTCGCACGCCTTTCCCTCAGACCCCTGAATGCATCACCGAACTTCCCCCGTAGACCTCTCACCGTGGATGGATCCAACTTGTAGTAGATCGGGATAACCACGAGTTTGCCTTTCTCCACACAATCCGCGATCTTTGCTAGCTCTCTCAAGCACCATATTGATTCGGTGTACTTTCTGGAGAAGATAACCAGAGCGATCCCCGACTGCTCTATCCTGTTCAATAGTATTTCTAGCTGTTCGTTTCTCAGTTCACCCATGACGAAAAAGAATTTTATTTTATTTATTTTCAAGGCTCTGACCAGATGAGCGATGAAGCCCGACGGTAAAGCCGTCCCATGAAAATTGATGAGAACTTGATGTTGCGGTCGCAGTTCTACGGAGGAAGAGGAGGAGAGTGCCGCCATGGCGAGAAACCAAAGAACAATGATTGTCAGGTTGTTTGAAGGGGATTGCCAGTTGACCTCGTCTACGAAGCCAAGATCAGTGTTTTTTTTTTTTTTTTTTTTTTTTTACAAATAAATTAATGGCAACTTGGTATTTTCAGTAGACTGGTGCATGAAAATTATTTAATCCATTAAGCAGTGGCCGTCGCACTTGAATGAATGAAATCGATGTTAAAAAACTTTGTTTGTCGAATAATATAGCTGGCGGAAATGCGTTTTTTAATTGACACTAGAGGTCCCGCGATGGTTCAGGCTCTGGTTAAGTTATGAATAGATCGATGACCAAAAAGATATAATATATAATGTCAAGATGGGATTATAGTTTATGGAAAGATGAGAGTCGAGGCGATTGCGAAAGCGATATTGAGATTATTTTCATGTCATCTTCTTCGGAAGATTCAGACGGTTTCTAACGCCGGAATGGGGTGGTTACTTCCCTTCCATGATTGAGCGGTTCCATCCGGCAAAGTAGGAATCACTTTGCACGACGTAGCGGTTATTTCAGACCAAAATCAATTATATATATGGAGTCAAATTGGGAAGAGGTTCTCACTCCCAACTTTGAAAACCCCAAATCTATTTCCACTTCGATTCTACACTCTTCGTGTGATTATGGCGGATAACATACGGCGTGCCAAGTAATGACCCGTATCGAGAAGTACGGACCGGACAGAGAAGACGTGTTCGAAGGACGTGGGATACTGATATATCATGGTTTTTAGGTGTTTTTAGCCATGATATAAGTCTTAATTATAGAGTCTTTTTGGTATTTTTAGAGTCTTTTGAGTCTTTTATAGGATTTAGCATGAATGGGAGCTTAATGGAGCTAAATTGGAGGATTTGGAGCTTAATCAAGCATTGAGGCATTTGGGAGACGAATTTAGAAGAGTGCATCGATCGACACAGTATGTGCATCGATCGATGCTAGGCCAAAGTCAGAATTGGAAGTTTTCCCACAAGTTTTGAAGATTTACAAATCTGCCCCAAAGTCTTCCATATTTGCATCATTAGTCCCTGAACGTTTTTAGGAGTATAAATAGGATTTTTAGGGTCATTGTTTAGACCTAAGCTTTATTTTTCCCTGCAACTTTTGAGAGCAAAACCCTGAGAGATTTTTAGAGAGCTTTTGGAGAGAAGAATCAAGACTCCTTCAGAGAAGATTCAGAACTCCTTTACTTCTTCTTTAGTCTCTTTCTTAATGAAATTTATTCAGAAGATGTTTTGTGTTTCATTGATTATGTCTGAGTAGATCTGCTAGTTAGGTTTAGGGTTTCTCATTAGGGATTTCATGGATTGTTAGATCTGTTAATTTAGGATTCATTATCTTTCTTGTTCTTCACCATAGGTTGTTCTTAATGCTAGATCTTTGATTAGTCATCTGGATTTAGATTTTAGGATTATTAATTGATATGAGAATATAATTGATTTTCCTGATAAAACCTTTGGTGAGCAAAATTACTTTTTGCAAAGAGATTTGAATTAGTGATTTTGTGAACTTATCTAACCTGATTTTAAAGCTCATTTATTACCTAGAATTTTGCAAAGAGATTTGGATTTTCTGGTTTTAAATTTAGATAATATTTGCAGTGAGAACTGATTTATTTTATAATTGTGTTTAGAGTTCAAGAACGGTGCTTAATTGTTGAATCCTGCTTATTTAATTAATAGATCTGATTTTCCATGATTTCCTGAGAATTTCCCTAAGCCTAGCGTTTATTCCATCTGAATTTACATCTCTTTTATTTCTGTTTTATTTTGCAATTTAATTTAAATATTTCTGTTTAGCATAATTAAAAGATTATTATTAAATCTATTGTGTGAACTAGAGTCTCTGTGGATTCGATCCCTAAATACTACAATTGACCTCTTAATTTGAGAGAGTAGCTCTAGGGTAAATTTGAGCATATCAAATTTTGGCGCCGTTGCCGGGGACTCTTTTGATTCACCATTAGATTAAAGTCTTTGATTTTGTCTAAATTTTTCTTTTTCTGTTTTACTCACACACTTTTGTTTCTTTTCTCTTGTGTGTTTCAGGTACATGCCTAAGCCTAGCACCAGGAAAAATCCTACTGGTCCGGTTATTAAGCTTACAAACCAAGAGTTAGGACAACTAGAGCGTGAGAACACCAAAGCAGCCAAATCAACAAAGATGGTCAACCCAATCATATTGAGACCAGATGCGGCTGGAGTTTTGAGAGATCAAGAGGGTCATGTGCGCAACGAACTTGGCCAAAAACTTGATGCTGAAGGGCAAGTTATTCAGGAAGAACCTGCTGTCGTCGGTGAGAATGCAGAAGGCATCGATCGACGCAACCAAGAAGGCATCGATCGACGCATAGTTGGCATCGGTCGACGCAATGTCGGGGCTGGTGCGAACGGAGAGCAGAACCTTCAGCCACGACGGGACAGCAATGGAGAGCTTGTCAAGACTCTTGCGGACTTCAACAGACCAGACTTATTTTATGAAAATCGCTCCGCAATTGTCCCTCCTCCATTCCCAAGGAATGACTTTGAGCTGAAGCCTGCCTACTTCGCTCTTGTTGGACAAAGGCCATTCCAGAATCTGCCAAATGAGAAGCCTCTAGATCACATAGAGCACTTTGAGGACATTGTCACTAGCATCAAGGCTAATGGAGTCACAGAAGACTACCTCTACTGCAAGCTTTTCCCCTACTCTCTAGCTGGGGAAGCTTCTCATTGGCTAAGGCAGCTGAAGCCAGGATCTCTGACAACCTGGCATGACATCAGGGTGGCATTCTTGAACTATTTCTATGATGATGCGATGTCTGATGAGCTGAGGATCAAGCTTTCTACCTTTAGACAAGGACCAACTGAATCTTACAAAGCTGCTTGGGTAAGATTCAAAGTATACCAGAGAGATTGTCCGCATCATGGGTTTTCAGAGGTGCAGCTGATTAGTATCTTCTTCAGCGGGATTGACTGGAGGTATCAAATGGCTTTGGATGCTGCTAGTGATGGGAACTTCAAGACAAGGTACCCAGATGAAGCTGAACAGTTGATTGAAAGGCTAGCATCAAGCAACAGCACCAAGAATGCAGACTTAGAGCGGAAAAGAGCACATGAAGGCAATGGTTCAAATCAGTTTGCTGCAGTGAATGCTAAGTTGGATACAGTGCACAATCTTCTTGTGGGAAAGAAGTCTGTCCATTTTGCTGAAAATGCTGAGATTTTTGAGCCAAAGCCAGAGACTAGAGAAGAAGATGTCAACTATGTGTATGGAGCTGGATATCAAAATCATAGATTTGGTCAGAAGAGTTCCTTCACAGGAAATCCAGACAGCAACTTCACAAGGAACTATGGTTCTTCTTCTTACCAACCCCTCCCTCCACCCAGTTCAGAGAGCAAGATGGAATCAATGCTTGGACAGATTTTGGAAGGTCAACAGAAGTTAACAGTAGACTTCAATGGAAAGATTGATTCTGTTTACACTGAGCTGACTGGGAAATTTGAAGCTCTAAACACTCATGTCAAGAAGCTAGAGAATCAAGTGATTCAGACTGCTGGGTCTGTTAAAAGACAAGAGGAACTTCTTTCTAGAAGAACAGAGATGGATCCAAGGCATGCTTGCAATGCGATTTTGGTGAAGGCAAGAGATGAAGATCCGTCAGTTGATCCAGCATCGATCGACACTACACAAGAGCATCGATCGATGCAATCATCATCAAGTGTCGATCGACACAATGTCAGCATCGATCGACACCCCCCACAGACAGCTACGGTTTCTGTTCCAGTTCAACCATCAGTTCCTGAGAGAGTGTACAAGCCTAAGGTTCCTTTTCCTAAGCCTAGGAGGTCCAAACAGGAGATTGAAGAAGCTAGATGCAAAGCTATGATGGACAAGGTAATGATAGAGATGCCTTTGATTGATGCTGTCAAGTTTTCTCCTAGTATTAAGAGATATGTGAAGAGAATGGTCACCAATGGTTTGAGTCCTGAGGAAGGAGCACTGCTTACAAAGGATGTCAGCTCAATTTTGTTGAACCAGCCTCCAAAGAGCAAGAAGGATAAGAAGCAGGAGGTGGTTGTCTCTAAGGAAGTAAGTGCAGTGATTCAGAGTAGGATTGCAGAGAAGTTACCAGATCCTGGAAGTTTTGTACTTGATTGCTCTATCTCCACAGGAAGGTTTTCTCATTCACTCTGTGATCTTGGCTCTAGTATTAACTTGATGCCACATTCTGTTGCTGTGAGACTTGGGATGACGGATTTCAAGCCGACTAAGATATCTCTTATCCTAGCTGATCGTTCCAGAAGGATTCCTGAAGGTGTCTTAGAAGATATTCCAATCAAGATTGGAGATTGCATGATTCCCACTGACTTTGTGGTGCTGAAATATGACAAGGAGCCAAGTGATCCTCTCATCTTAGGACGCTCTTTCTTGGCTATAGCCGGTGCTATCATAGATGTGAAGAAGGGACACATAGCTCTGAATGTAGAAGATTTGGTTATGAACTTTGAGATGGACAAGCTGAGAAGGGTTCCCACCATTGATGGTCAGACATTTTCTGTGGAGGTTGTTTCTGATGACAATCTGATCATAGAGCTTCCTGAAGACATTACTGCTGGGTATGTCCAAGAGTTGGAGACTGTTGAGAAAGTGAGTAAACAAGCTGCTAAGCTTGAAGATTGGAGTGGAGATCATCTAATCAGTAGTAGAGACCATGATGAGGTTCTGATGCATGACAAGTCGCTGGTAGATGATGTTTTTGTGCTGGAAACACGGATTTCAGAGGAAAGCTGCAGAAACGTTCAAGAAACACGAGTTGCGGGCCAAGCATCGATCGATGCAGCTGTTGCATCGATCGACACACCTTCCAGAGTCGGCTCGGACTCGTCCAAAACTGAAGATTCTCGTGTTGGATCCTTAACTCCAAGTCCTAGACCAGTTGTAAAGCTGAAATCTCACCATTCCACAGTCCAGAATCCACAGGTAAGGCCAAGGTATGCATCTCCTTCTTCCAAACCTTCTCCATTCATCAATAAGAATTTGAAAGGTACAAAAACTGTTGTCCAGTTAACCAAGCCACGAGATTATCGTAGAGCGCTTGTTTCTTCTGTTGATGATTTTGCAGGGCTTAAAAGAAAGCCACCCATACCTCAGTCCCGCCCTGGTCCTGTTCCTCATGAAACTTGTAGACCTCATTCATCTGCTGCATATACACCCCCTTGGAGAAAGAGGACATCCTCTCAGAAGCATTCACTGCCATGTTCCGATCCACCGGATGCCTGAGATCCGACACAGTCAAGCTAATGACTGAAAACAAGCGCTTAGTGGGAGGCAACCCACTGGTAGGTTTTTCTTTTTCATTTTTCTTTTGATTTTCATTTATTTTTATTTTTATTCGCCAAACTCTTACTTGATAGCACTGGGGACAGTGTTGTTTAAGTCTGGGGGAGGCAGTTACTAACTACGTTTTTGTTTTTGAAAAAAAAAATGGTTTTATTGAGTCAAAATTTTTGTTGGGAACTATGATTTTTCTTTTTAGTGTACTGTCTTGGTTGATTAATGCTGCAGATTGAATCCACAAATCCGACTAATGAAAAAGCCAATGGCTGACCAGTGAACCAGAGACATCCGAATTTCCAACAGAATCCATAAAAGCTTGAGGTAATTTATGTACTTTTCTTTTTAACTCATCAAGGAGATTGATATTCATAGAGCTTGACTCCTTGTTCATACCTGACAAGTAAGATTTTAGAAAAGAAAAGATTTGGTACTCCTCTCCCTGTTTAAATTTAAAATATTTTTCCTGAGAGCTTTGTTTAGAAAAAAAAAGAGAATAAAAGATGAGATGATTTTGATCAGTTTAGAGAGGTAGGTAAATTACCTGTGACCTCGTTATTCTACTCTTAAGTCAAATGATCATACAAAGCTTGGAAGCGAGGGGTAGGTAAATTACCGATGACCCCATTATTCGCCTACAACTTTGAGAGAAAAAAAAAAAAAAAAAAAGCAAAGCTCTAAGGAATAATAAATAGAATAAGTCTGGGGGAGAGAAAGAGTACCACATGTGGTAAAAGATAAGTCTTGCTTGTTATGGTATTGTACAGGAATGAGTCTAGAAGGTTCTTGATATTGATCAAATTGATGAGACCCACCAATGAAGGCTTAATGGAGGAAGTAGTGGAATTTGGCTTGAATTTGGGATGCTATGAAAGTCAACGGAGAAGTACATGGTGGTTCGATTTGGATTTATCTACTAAGCATGTGGATTAAGATTTGGATGATCATAGCATTACTTTAAAAAGAAAATGAGTTCCTGCGTTTTCAAACCTCTTTCACAGATGAAGTTTATGTTTTGCTTGAGGGCAAGCAAAGGCTAAGTCTGGGGGAGTTGATATATCATGGTTTTTAGGTGTTTTTAGCCATGATATAAGTCTTAATTATAGAGTCTTTTTGGTATTTTTAGAGTCTTTTGAGTCTTTTATAGGATTTAGCATGAATGGGAGCTTAATGGAGCTAAATTGGAGGATTTGGAGCTTAATCAAGCATTGAGGCATTTGGGAGACGAATTTAGAAGAGTGCATCGATCGACACAGTATGTGCATCGATCGATGCTAGGCCAAAGTCAGAATTGGAAGTTTTCCCACAAGTTTTGAAGATTTACAAATCTGCCCCAAAGTCTTCCATATTTGCATCATTAGTCCCTGGACGTTTTTAGGAGTATAAATAGGATTTTTAGGGTCATTGTTTAGACCTAAGCTTTATTTTTCCCTGCAACTTTTGAGAGCAAAACCCTGAGAGATTTTTAGAGAGCTTTTGGAGAGAAGAATCAAGACTCCTTCAGAGAAGATTCAGAACTCCTTTACTTCTTCTTTAGTCTCTTTCTTAATGAAATTTATTCAGAAGATGTTTTGTGTTTCATTGATTATGTCTGAGTAGATCTGCTAGTTAGGTTTAGGGTTTCTCATTAGGGATTTCATGGATTGTTAGATCTGTTAATTTAGGATTCATTATCTTTCTTGTTCTTCACCATAGGTTGTTCTTAATGCTAGATCTTTGATTAGTCATCTGGATTTAGATTTTAGGATTATTAATTGATATGAGAATATAATTGATTTTCCTGATAAAACCTTTGGTGAGCAAAATTACTTTTTGCAAAGAGATTTGAATTAGTGATTTTGTGAACTTATCTAACCTGATTTTAAAGCTCATTTATTACCTAGAATTTTGCAAAGAGATTTGGATTTTCTGGTTTTAAATTTAGATAATATTTGCAGTGAGAACTGATTTATTTTATAATTGTGTTTAGAGTTCAAGAACGGTGCTTAATTGTTGAATCCTGCTTATTTAATTAATAGATCTGATTTTCCATGATTTCCTGAGAATTTCCCTAAGCCTAGCGTTTATTCCATCTGAATTTACATCTCTTTTATTTCTGTTTTATTTTGCAATTTAATTTAAATATTTCTGTTTAGCATAATTAAAAGATTATTATTAAATCTATTGTGTGAACTAGAGTCTCTGTGGATTCGATCCCTAAATACTACAATTGACCTCTTAATTTGAGAGAGTAGCTCTAGGGTAAATTTGAGCATATCAGATACCTCGGGGATTCATAGAAAAGAAAATCTCAAAGATCGAACGAGTAACTGATGTAGTACATTTACTTCAATTAAATTATCAATCCACAATTTGCATTAACCAACTCACTAAGAATACACAAAGATGCTTAATCTATTCTTAAACAGGAAAATGTTCTTTTGTAACAATCTTAACTAACAAACTGATTCAAAGAAAGAAAACAAGACAATTCAAACAATGCAAACTCAAAGAAACAGAACACAACTAGCAACAAACTTTAAATCAAGATTAAACAAGTGAACCTTGGGCAAGGTAATTGACTTGGGAGATAGCTAACCAATCCTAGATGTCTAAGCAACAATCAAGAACAATCCTATGGCTAAGAATACTTATGCAAATCAATCCATTTCCATAATAGAGATTCCTATGCTAATCAAGTGATAATCAACAATTTCCAAAGGCAATCACAATGTAAGCATGCATTAATATCAAGTCTAAATACCACTAAACACCCTAATCATCAATTTCCATTGGCTAGGAATGCAAAGCTCTTGAATAGTTTGGTTCAGAAATTTCATCAAACACCTTATGGGCATGGAAATCCTAATGTCTAGATCCAAGCTATCTAGCATTATTAACACTAAACAAGACAGGAAACACATAAATAAATCCCTAGACATCAAAGATCAATCATCTATCTCCCTAATCTACCTAGCCCAAAGTTTTAAGTATCTACTCACTCATCATCATGATTACACAAAGGAAAAAGTTTGATCTTTGTGAAATCATAATAAGTGATTACAGATTAAGAGATTAGAAGAAGAAATTGCTATTAAAAACGTAGAAGTACTCAATCATTCAACAAACCAAGAGTAGATAAGCTTAAGAACCCTAAGTTGCTGCTAAACAAAAGATATGTCTTCCCTTAATAGGGTTAGAGTATTTATAGGAAAATAGAAACTAAACCGGAACAAACCGGATTGTAATTAAACAAATCAGAATAACCGGAACAAACCGGGTTATGGTTCCAAAAATAGCGCATGGTCGACCGACTGATCGACTGACCGGTCGATCGTTCCTCCGTCCTGATCGGCCATTGGTCAATTCCTTGGTCGATCGGTCAAGTCTCGGAAGTCTGGCTCATGTCTTGATCGACCATTTGGTCGATTGCTTGGTCGATTGTTGAAGTCTAAAGTCTGGCTCGTGTCTTGATCGACCATTTGGTCGGTTGCTCGGTCGATCGTTGATGTCTGGTTTTGGTTTGATAGACCATTTGGTCGATTGCACGGTCGATTGATGAAGTTTGGAGGTCTGGTGAAGTCTATCTCAAGTTGATCAACCACACGATCAACCATTTGGTCGATCGTTTTGTCCTGTGACTCCAGTCTTCGCTCTGGCTGTATATACATTCACTAAAACAGGCATAACTCTTTACACGCACATCCGATTGGTCTGAAATCACCTCCATTGCAAAGCTTACTCAGTTTCCAATAACTTTTAAATAAGAACTCTGGAGCTAAATCCCAAGGCAAAGTCTTCATACGAGTCGATCTTTGAGGGACTGCAGACTGGTTCCGAATCATCAATCATCTTGTGTGCATCCAAATGTGTGTCTTCCATTATATTGCTAATTCTTGACTTATTTGGCTCCAAAGCACACTTTCCTTGTACATCTCTACTCCAACACCTGAGATACCAAACTTGATGCAAAATGTAACCTAAACAACCTAAATGCTCATGAATATGCACAAAACAATGAATAATTAAGCTTTAGAATCACTTAAAAACACAAGATATCAGTAACTTGCAGGATAAGTTACCAAGTCCAAAAAGATGGTCCAAGAAGAAAATGGCCGTGAAAATGGTGAGACGGACTTAAAACCACCGTAAGACTGGAGTGTTCAGAGTCACGGACGGGAGGTTTCGAGACGGACCGGAGTGGTCGGAGTCACAGACGGGAAGTTCCGAGACGGACCGGAGTGGTTGAAGCCACGGACATGTCCAGAGTTGGAGGAGGAAAGTCGGAAGCCACGGTCGAGAAGACCGAGGATGGACGAGGAAATAAACCGCAAACGCACGGTTTTGAAATTGCGGACAAGCGCGGAAGCTTGGGACGCAAGAGAGACGCGGATGGACAAGGAAGTGGAAAGGTCTCTCTGCATGCGAGTGAAGCGCCACGTGTCGCACGATTAAGTGATTTCCGCCAGAGAGTGAGATGCACGCGCGCGTGAGTGAGATTGTGTGTTTGTTACATGCAGAATTTGTTACATTTGTCACTCAAGTCTCGCCACCTGCCCAGCCAAGAGAAAGAGAGAGAGGGCTATAAATACCCCCTCACTCTCTCATTTGTGACCAAAACTCTCTCTAGACAAAGAAACTTTGCCAAAATTTTCTCTCAAACTTTTGAAGAGAAAATCTCTTGATTTTCGGCCAAAGAGATGAAGAAGAAGGAAGAGATCTAGAGGAGGGTTGGAGCTTAAGAGCTAGTGGTGGTGCTATCAGAACAGAGTGGTGTGGTGTTGTGAAGCTCAATCGGCCAAGATCTACAAGCTAAGGTGAGGTGAGGCTTTGGTTGTAGATGTGTTGTCAGTTGTGGGTTAATTTTGTGAAGAGCAAGTTGGGGATCTTGCTTAAGGAGGTGCATTAGCTCTCTAGCTCTTGCATCGGTCATGTTGAGTGGTCGATTTTCTTGTTGCATGTAGATCTAATCGATTGCATGTAGACAAGAGGGGTTGTGGGGATTTTTTTAATGCAATCTTGGGGTAGATTTGCATTTTCTCAAACTAGTTGCAAGTGTGAAATGCCTTGCATGCTACATTTGAAGGGGTTTATGCATTCTTGGGGAAGAATGGCATTTTTTGAAATTAGCTGCAAGTGTGAAATGCCTTGCATGCTTAATTTTTGGGGTTGAAGAATTTTTAAAATGGAGGAATTTAATTTAAAAAATAGCTGCAAGTGTGAAATACATTGCATGTCTAGTTTGAGGTTAAAAAAGAGTCATGCATAATTAAAATTAATTATTTTAATTTTTGCTGGAGTGGTTGTGGTGACAATCCCTCGTACACTGGGTAAGAAATCGATTCATGAGAGGGAAAATTTTGGTAAGGTCATGTGAGAATCTCCTGGGAGTAAAGAGCAGCATGTAAGCCCCAAAATTGAGTTAGTTCCTCATGAGTTTGGATGTGAGACCAGTCTACGGAATGAGCTGTTTTGGTGAGGCCATGCGAGAATCTCCTGGGAGGAAAGAGCCGCATGAGGGCCCCAAAACTTGAGAAAAATATTCCCATGGACTTGATGTGAGATCGGTCATGGTGAATTATTTTTTTTTGTAAGCCATGCGAGAATCTCCTGGGAGAAAAGAGCCACATGCATGTGTGAAAGTGGAAAGAATTGTTGAATTAAATGTGAAAAAATGAACCTAAAACTTAATTTAGGGGTTGGGTGCATGTTAGGATTGCATGCATGTGTAGTTAATGAACGAGTTTAGAAAACAGAGAGACCTTTAATGAATAACTTGTATTTTTCTTAATGTTTCCTTTGGGGGTTTACATCTTTTTATATACAAGGAAGAAGAACAATCTAGAAAATTTTATCTTGGAGGACAGCTGTATTAGGGTTAGTCACCAACTTCGTACTGTCTCTGCAATGTTATGTATTGTCGCTGCACTCCTCCGTTGATGTCGCTGCAACTCTCCATAATGTCGCTGCTGTTCTGTTTTGACCGTTGAGATGTGTCAGTAATCGACCTTTGATGTTGGCAATCAAAGTTTGATGTTGGGCTTGGGCTTGAGGCTTGTTTCCTGAGGCCTTATCTTCTATACTCTCCCTCAAACTTGGCGTGGAGGTGATGGAACGAGCTGACACACCAAGTTTGCCGCGCAGATCAAAAAAAGAAGGCCGTGGTAGTGGTTTTGTGAAGATGTCGGCGAGCTGCAGTGTCGCAGGGATGTGGTGTGTCTCGATAAGTCCCAGTCCTACTTTTTCTCTGATGTAGTGAAAGTCTTTATCCAAGTGTTTTGTATGGTTGTGTAGAGAAGGATTGGCAGACAAGTAGACTGCAGAGAGGTTGTCACAAAACACACGAGTAGGGTGATATTGAGTAATACCAATGTCCCATAGGAGAGATGAGATCCATGTGAGTTCCTTAGCGATGACTGAGAGAGCTCTGTATTCTGACTCTGTTGACGAATTGGAGACCGTGGACTGTCGTTTTGCAGACCAGGATTGTAACACCCCGATACACTAATACAATATACGAATAGGAGGCATAGGCGAAGAAGCACTACGCCGAGAAATCAACAAGTAGAATGCACCGAGGTGATCCGGTCGAGGGACCATCCCTGGCACAACTCCACCCGCAACCGAGACTACTTAGGCTTTGCAACCCTTGTGGCCTGGTGCGTTGTGTTAGCCCGGACAAGGCCGAGTATCATTTGCAACTTGCCATGTTTTCCCTGAAAACCGTATATAATACCTTAATAAAATATTTCATTAAAAATAAATCATTAAAGTAATATACAAAGATAGTCGGATAATTTTTACATAACCGTTTATGAAAATATAAGGTTTTACAAAGAACAAAAGAAAACCCTATCCGGTACCCTAATGTTTGCTCCAGCTCTAGACTCACTTAGGCTTCCCTTCAAGACAAATCATGAGTAATCTAAGATTACTCAGTGAGCCTGGGCACCCCTTTTCTCCTAAACAGGATTCTACTTCCCCAACCCGACTACCCCGGCAAGCAAAGAAAACAAGCAAGCTAGCAAGTAATCAAAGCAACGAAACATAAACCATAGCGGAAGCAATTTAACAACAAACAAGAGAGAGAAGTTAGATCAACACGACTCGACTCGGACGATCTAGGCTCGCTATTCACAGAGAATGACGACTAAAGAAACTTTAGACTCTTAACTGTACACGACTCGCAAGGACGACTAGAATAATCAAGGGACACTTGAAATACCCTAGACTCCTTCATCCATCAATCACACTTAAGACATCTATAATACAACAAGAAATACTTGAAATACCCTAGACTCTTTCACCTAAGGGGCCTCGATAATCTGTTCCGTTCCACAACATTTCCCATGCCGAGACCACAAAGGTAACCAGCATGACCCCACATATTTGCTACATCGTCATGTAGCGGTCACAATAGTAGCTAACTAGTCGTGACAGTGTCCTGCGCGAGTGGTCATCGGGAACTCTCGCCAGACAAACCGCATTTGGAACAGAAGATCGACTTTACTATTCTAGCTAAGACTCGAGAAACAAATTCAAGAGACTAAGCTAAAATAAAACACACAATAATTCAAGCAATGATAAATCAAGCAGACAAGCATGAAATCTAGCAAGAATACGACATGCAATAATCAACAAGCAACAAGAAATACAATTCAAACAACTTAAGATTATTTTTCATGCATGCAACCAAATTAAGCAACTTACGCAAAATTAGTGCAACAAGTTCTCATACACATGCAACCAAATTGATTAAACCGTTTTAAATCCTTAAGTCCAATTTACGCATGCAAGGCCATTCGATTTAATCTCTTAAATCCTTAAGTTCATTTTAGCATGCAATTAACCTCAATCAATATTATGCAATAAAATGCAAAATACTTTACTCATTTAGTCGTGCATGGAACCGATTTTTAAGCAAGAAATATTACTAGCAAAATCCACTAGGTTCAATCATGCATGCAACTCTTTAACCAAATTTTAAGCGATCCGATTTACTTAAAATGCATCCAAGTTAATCTTGTATGGTGATTCAAATTCATTATGCTTTTAAACATATCACTAGCATGAATCCTACCATATTTTCGCATGCAACAAATTTAAACTGATTCTACATGAATCTACTCTACATGCATTACCGCAGAACTCACCCTTACGCAACCACTTGATGACCGGACTTCACCGCACCACTTGATCAGACAATCTTCTTCTTCCCCGCGTTAGATAGCGTCCTGCTTTCGTCCGCAACCACCGTCTCGCTCTCGTCTTTACTCGTCCGTAAACCGCGTCTCGCTTCTCAATTTTCTCGACCGCAACTGCGTCTCGCTCTCGGTCTTCTTCGATCGCAACTGCGTCTTGCTCTCGATCTTCTTCGATCGAAAACCACCTTCTCTTGCTTCTCTCTTGACGCAACTAACGTCTTGCGATGATCTCCCTCTCGACTTTCTCCGATCGTGAACAGCGTCTTTCCCCTCGACACAAGAAACGTCTCCCTCTCGGTTCACTTCGACGCAATAACCTTCTCCTCTCGGTCTTCCCTTGACGCAAGCGTCGATGATCTTTCTCTCTCTCGATCTCTCTCGATTTTAAATGATAAAGAGAGTGTTTAAGGACTTAAGAAAATTTGAGAGGAATGAGCAAAGTGAGCAAATGAATTCCAAGTCTTGTATTTATAGAGTCGAACTCCTCCTCTTCTCCCTTAGTGCGTCTTGACAAATGGCAAGCTCCTTGCTTGCATGTGGAGCGTGAATAGCACTCCCCAATTGTTATTCGACACTCAATCCACTATCTCCATATTATTTGTGCATGAAAATGCATACAATTTGATTGGTAAAATTTTTAAGGAAATAAAAATTTCCCCGTGTCCTTCGTAAAACCCGTCCTCTCGTCCGACGTTTCTCGACGCCTCTCGGCAACTCTCGGTCTCGCTAGGACACTCCTCTCGGCATTTCCTGGACAGTATCGGTCCTCTCGATATTTCTCGGACAGTTTCCTCGGTCTCTCGGATGCTATCGGTCCTCTCGGCAATACTCGGGCAATTCTCTCGGTCTCTCGGACAGTTTTCTCGATCATGTCTGGACTTCTCGGTCTTCCCCCGGTCATCTCACGGACATCTCTCGGACGTCTTGGTCTTCTCTCTCGGTACTTAACCGTCTCTTCTGCGGATGCCGTTTCTGCAGAAACTGTTAGTTTTCGATCGGTCCGAAGGTCTGGCCTCGTGATTGTCAGATACTGTAATTTGCCTGCAAGACTCCTGAAGTATGTAGGTTCTGCAAATGGTGTGATGTCGAGTCTGTCAAGCTGTTGAGGCAGAGGGGTAGTCATTGGGTTACAATTTGTCATGCCAGCCTGATGGAGGATGTCAGAGGCATAAGCTGTCTGGTGTAGAAACAGACCATTTTTGTAGGCGTCAATCTTGATCCCAAGAAAATAACAAGGAGGACCCAGATCTTTCATGGAGAATCTGCTGTTTAAAGCTTCGAGGAGTTGTTCCAGTAGGTCAGTGTCACTGCCTGTGAGGAGAATATCGTCGACATACAGTAGAAGAACCAGAGTTTTGTCACCTTGATTGCAGACAAAGAGTGAGGGTTCGGATGTGCTGCATTCAAAGCCAAAGTCAAGCAAGAAATTGCTAAATGTATCAAACCAAGCTTGTGGTGCTTGTTTGAGACCATACAGAGCTTTGGTGAGACGACAGACATAATAAGGTTTCTCGGGATCAACAAACCCTGTTGGTTGATACATAAACACAGGCTCCTGCAACTCACCGTGTAAGAAGGCATTTGACACATCGAGTTGCTTGATAGGCTAGTCCATGTTTGTAGAAGTGTCAAGAACTAGTCGTATGGTGGTTGTTCGAACCACTGGACTAAAGGTTTCGAGATAGTCAAGTCCCTCCTCCTGTTCGAATCCTTTTGCCACTAGCCTGGCTTTTAGTTTATTCACTGTTCCATCTGGTTTGTGTTTTGTCTTGAAGACCCATTTGGAGGATAAGATGTTCATATCTTCAGTGGGAGGCACCAGTGACCATGTATGGAGCATGTGTATGCGTCCAATTTCGTCCATTACCGCACCATTCCAACCCGAATGTTTCATAGCCGCGACAATGCTTAAAGGTTCCTTAGTGATTTGTTTGGAAGCAAGAAGAACATACAGAGGGTTTGGTTTGTGAATCCCTGCTTTCGACCTTGTTGTCATCGAATGGTTGTTGTCAGGGATTATGAGAGTGGGTTCTGCAGTGTCTTGAACTGGTGCATCGGCTTCTTCATCACTTTCTTCTTGAACATCATATTCACTTTCAGCATATACGACATTGTCTGCCTGTTCTGGTTATGATTCTGCCTGTTCTGGTTCTGCTTGTTCTTGTGTTGTTTGATTCTGAACAGGAATATCAGTTTCAGTGCCTCGAGGCAGCAGTTGCAGTGACGGAACTGACATAGGCTGAGGTAAAGCTTCTGAGTGTTGCCAGGCTTGCAATAAGGGCGTTTGATATTGTGGAGATAAGTGGTGATATTTATCCTTGAAAGGATATTGACATTCATCAAATAGTACATGGCTAGAGATGTAAACTTTTCCTGTGGGTGGATAATAGCAGCGATAACCCTTGTAGTTGTTGCTGTAACCCAGAAAGACACATTGCAGGGATCTTGGATCGAACTTGTGCTGAGCTACTGGTCGCAGACACGAATAACAGGCAGAGCCAAACACTCGGAGAGGAGAGTAGTCTACTTTCTGCTGGAACAGCGTTTCATAAGGACTAATGTTGCTTAGAACTGATGATGGTAGAAGATTAACCAGGTAGTTAGCAGTGAAGAAAGCCTCTACCCAGAACTTCAGTGGGACATGACCATGAAACATCATGGATAGACCGAGTTCAACTAAGTGCCTATGCTTTCTCTCTGCAACACCATTTTGTTGAGGTGTGTAGGGGCATGAAATGTTATGTTGAATACCATGCTCTTCTAGATGTTTAAACACATTACTGGTAAACTCACCTCCTCCATCACTTTGAAACAGTTTGATCTTTGCATTTAGTTGATTTTCAACCAGCTTTTGGAAAGCAATAAAAACAGACATAAACTCTGACTTCAAGCGCAAAGGATAAAACCAAGAGAATCTTGAAAAATCATCAACAAACACTACATAATACTTGAAACCTTGGTTCGATACAACCGGTGAAGGTCCCCAAAGATCACAGTGAATTCGATCTAAGGGTTTTAAAGATTTAGAATCAGTAGAAAAAAACTGCAACTTAGTACTCTTCCCCATCTGGCAAGGCTCACAAACGGGTAGTGTTCTGCTCTTATTGACTTGAATTTCCTTGCTGGTTTGTAGGTGTTGAAGAATCCGAGAGTTAGAGTGTCCTAAGCGATGATGCCACGTTTCTAAGTCTGCTCCACACTGCCTATTTATAGAACACCATACACTCTCAATTCTGCAACACATAGAGGCTCTCTTTACGAGGACCCTTTGACACCACTTTCTGAGTTGTCAAGTCGATGATATACACATCATTAGAATCAAAAAACACACCACAAGGATAATCATCACATAGTTTTGACAGTGACAAGAGCGATTTTTTTATATCAGGACAAACTAACACCTCATTTAATGGAATGGTACCTTTAGCAGACGAGATTGTGGTGGATCCAACATGAGTGATTGGGAGATAAGCTCTATCACCAACCATCACCGTGTCATTTCCTTCATAAGCCTTTGCTTCATGCAGACCAGAAGTAGATGATGTAATGTGTGCAGTGGCACCAGAGTCTGGGTGCCACTCTTTTCCCGTTTCATCAGCCACACGCAGAGAGGAGAAGGCTTGAGTGACAGCCTCACTTTGATAGTTGTTATCAAACCGATTGTAGGATTTGATAGCCGTGTGTCCAACTCTCCCACAAATCTGACAAACAGGTCGTTGCCCCTGGGACTGTGAAGCGCTCTGATGTTGTGGAAACCATCTGCCTCGTGTCGAATAGCCTCCTCTTCCTCTGTTTTGACCAAATCGACCTCGACCCCTCTGGCTTAGATCGTAGTGAGGAGCAGAATGATTGGTTTGCTCAGTCGCAAAGGCCAGGTGAGGTGTGATAGAAGCAGCTTCATTGTACGACTGCAGCTTACTGTCGAACCCTTCAACCTCGGAGACCACATCAGTGAAGCTTGGAGGTGTGAGTTTAGTGAGAGAGCTTTGAATGACTATGGTGATGGGATCATATTCTCTCGCTTGACCATTGAGAAAGCCGAAGATCTTCATGGACTCGTCAACCGGTTTCCCAATGGCACTGAGCGAGTCACACAGACGCTTGAATGTTGTAGGCTCCGACGAAGAGAGAATTCTCTGGAAAGCGAGCTTCTATTGTAAGATTCAGCAAAGTGCAGCCAGACATCGTGAGATGTTGACAGGGTATGGACAAGCCCAAAACTTCCTCAGAGAGTGTACCAAAGATCCATGAACGAACCAGTTGGTCGGTGCAGAACCAAGATTCATAGAGAGGGTTGGGTTCTTTAGTTTGAGCATCATCACGATTGACTGTTCTGGTGACTGGTGGAGGCGTGACACTTCCATTGACGAATCCCAGAAGACGTTGACTGGAAAGAAGAGATTCAAACTGTGTTTTCCACAGTAAATAGTTGCTATCGGTGAGCTTTATGGTGACTGAACTTAAGACAAACATGGATTTGAAGGATTGGCCATTGATTCACCTGTTAAGGTTCACAAAGGCTCTGATACCATGAACGAGTTTAGAAAACAGAGAGACCTTTAATGAATAACTTGTATTTTTCTTAATGTTTCCTTTGGGGTTTTACATCTTTTTATGTACAAGGAAGAAGAACAATCTGGAAACATTAATCTTGGAGGACATCTGTATTAGGGTTAGTCACAAACTTCGTACTGTCTCTGCAATGTTCTGTATTGTCGCTGCACTCCTCCATTGATGTCGCTGCAACTCTCCGTAATGTCGCTGCTGTTCTGTTTTGACTGTTGAGATGTGTCAGTAATCGACCTTTGATGTTGGGCAATCAAAGTTTGATGTTGGGCTTGGGCTTGAGGCTTGTTTCCTGAGGCCTTATCTTCTACAGTTAACTTATGTTGCATGTGCTTTTTCCTTGCATCTTAAGTTTTGTGTGACTGTGTGGTTGATTGATTGTTGTTGCTTGCTTGATTACTTGTTGCGTGCTTGTTTCCTTGCTTGCTTTATGTGATTGTGTGCTTAATTCTAGTGTGGTTAGACATAGAATTGAGTGCGTGTTCTAGCTAGTGTCTGATTCAGTGTCTCAGTTCGTAGCTAGAAGTCGATCTCTGGTCCCATCATGTATTGAGTGGTAAATTGTCCAGTGAGCTAATCCAGATGGATCTCATGCAAGGAAAATTTTTCGGTGTCTAGCTAGCTACTAGCCCGAATCGCATGACGATGCGGCTTGTGTGAGTCCGGTTGGTTACCTGTGTGGTTTCAACGCGAAAGTTTTGGTCGTCCGGTTGGTTACCTGTGTGGTTTCAACGCATAGGCTTTGGTTGTCCAGTTGATTACCTTTATGGTTTCAACGTAGAATTTGTGGATGGGATGGGACAGACCATCGAGGGGCCCTAGGATGTGTTGTTGTTCCTAGAAAGTGATTTCCTTAGGATATGTGATGGTTCATGGTAGGACTCAAGCATTGATGTGGATATCCGTTTGATGGTCCTATTGCATGAGAAGTCTAGGGTGATCAAGTGAGTTGATACACCGCTAGCATTTCCACCTGGCAGTGATTGCGGGTGAAGTGGGGTGGAGGCCAAGTTAGAAAGGGGAAGTCTAGAAGAGTCATGTGTCTTGATTGTTGGCTAGATAGACTGTTTGATGGCTTGATTGATTGC
The DNA here is from genome assembly GCA_023657505.1 of Camelina hispida. Taxonomy (NCBI): domain Eukaryota; kingdom Viridiplantae; phylum Streptophyta; class Magnoliopsida; order Brassicales; family Brassicaceae; genus Camelina; species Camelina hispida. The sequence goes on from CP094637.1 coordinate 34,597,653, forward strand.
TTGCTTGTTACGCTTCCGCATTGCGTGCTTTGTTTGGGGTTGTTTGGGGTAGTTGGATGAGATGAGATAGCATGTTAGTGGAGTAGCATGTTAGATAGTTTCCCAACTCACTGAGTAATCCTAGATTACTCACTCCCCTCCTCCATTGTTTTTCTTGTAGGGAAAGTAAGTGGGTAGACTTGGATTTAGGAACCGAATAGGGTGTTTTCGTGCTGTGTTGCAAATCCGTGTTTCATGATCTTGATGCTTTATTTGATTGGATCCAACTGCTTCTTAAATGATTTTATTGATTGTGAACCTTGCAAGTATATATGTATTAAATCGTGTTATTTTAATATATATTCGGACAAGTGGTATGGTACGGTTTAGTCCGGACCAGCACAACGCCGTGTGCGTTCCGAGGGTTGCAAAGCCTAAGGGACGTACGCAGCGGATAGGCGGCTGCCAGCTGTCCGGCTGGGGATCCTAATTCGTTGGTGGAACCTCGGGCTGGGTTGTGGGCGGTTGTCCTACGTGACGCTCACCCGGGCTCTGTTCCGCGGTTTGTTCCGACCGAGTGACAGAATGCGGTTCGGGGGCGTTACATGCCATCCAAAACATTGATCTCGGGATTGAAGATCCCCCATTTGCCTTCCCCTCAACGGTGGTCCAACAAGCGGGCGGCAGCAAATCGTTTTTACCTTTTGGGACGTCCTCTAATGCCCAGAAAACAAGACATTCATCAAATCATCAACGCGCTTCCACGTTCTTGGGGCTTGTTCGGGTTTGTTTGCGGACGGATTGTTGAGCAGCGACGATTCCAATTCATCTTCCCCTTGGAGGAATCCCTTGAAACGGTGTTACGATGGGGTCCGTGGGCCTTTGCCGATCGGATGCTGGTAATCCAACGATGGTCCCAAGAGATGAATCCATACCTCCTTAATTTCATACCATTTTGGATTCAAATCAAGGGTATACCATTTCAATATCTGAATTTGGCTGTCATTGAAAGCATTGCAAACTCCCTTGGTGAGCGACTTGAAGTCGAATTTGAGGAAGCAACGGTGTCCAGAGTCCAGTTTGTCCGAGTCAGAGTCAACTAGAATGTCGATAACCCCCTGCGATTCCAACGCAACTACCAATTCACTCCGGGGCTAACACCACTCTCAATTTTTTCTATGAACGCCTGAGAGGTTTCTGTGAAGTTTGTGGCATGTTGACCCACGATTCAGGACGGTGCTTGATCCAGAATGGCAGTCCAGATAATCCTGACAATGATATTGATGATGACGATGAGGACCCTCCAGAGATGGTAGGTAACCCAGGGGTTCACATTCAAGAGATTGGCGATGATGGACAATCAATCATCAAAGACAACCACATGAATGAAGAGAATCCTGAGGAAATCCCCAATGCTGAACAGAGAAATGTAGCGATTGATGATGATTCTGAACTCTCGGACATCGACCCAGAGCACAACTCCCTGGCAAATGATGCTGAATCCGCTAGCATAGAGAATGGTGAGACAGAAACTAATGTTGCTCCTAACCCTCTATTCTCATTTGCTACTTCCACAGGAGATTCTCAGGAAGGATCCGCCATTCCTTTCTCTCCCGCTCAATTTATCCGGACCCGAATCTCATGGAAGCAGCTGCAAAGTTACAAACTGATTCATCTATCCGAATGGACAAAGGAAGACGTAAGCGGGAGGATACTATGGAAGCATCCTCTTCTGGTGAAATGACTAAGATGAGAAACAAGGAGCACGGTGAGGGTAGTTGATCTCCATCCACATATGACTTGAATATAGGTGCGGTGGGCCCTGTACCACCATTTCTACCATGAGGACAGCTTACTGGAACTGTCATGTATTAGGCAATGTCCCTACAGTTCGACGCCTAGAGGAGATAAGTAGAAAACATCTCCTGGACATCATTTGCCTATCAAAAACAAAACAGAAGGATGCTTATGTACTGGAAAAAGTTGAAGAACTGGGTTTCCAACATTCCGTCACAGTACCTCTAGTGGGTCAAAGTGGGGGATTAGTTATTTTCTGGAAAAGTTATGTTGATGTAGTAGTTCATTTCAAGTTTTCCCATCTGATTGATTGTACAGTATCAAGTAATGAATCAGTTTCTACTTTTCGTTTGTGTATGGTCACCCTCATCCTTATTATCGCAATGATTTATGGAAACGACTAGAAAGACTAGCCCTCACAAGAAGAGATCAACCATGCTTGGTATTGGGGGATTTTAATGAACTTCTCAGCAATGTTGAAAAAAGAGGAGGTAGATTGAGACCTGAATCCTCATTTAAGGATATGAGACCAATGGTACGACACTGCAAACTCTCCGATTTAAAATCAGTGGGAGATAGATATTCTTGGGCGGGTCAGCGAGGAGTACACTATGTAGTTAGCTGCTTAGACCGTACAATGGCAACTTCTACATGTCCCACACAATTTCATGCTTCAGAAACTCACTTCCTTGAATTTGGAGAATGAGATCATCGTCCATTAGTCACTTACGTGTCAGAGACAACAGAGCTAAAGAAGGGTTTCTTCACATATGACTCAAGATGCTTCAAAAAAGAAGGTTTTAAAGAAGCTGCTCTCAAGGGGTGGAGAGGAACTACCAACACTAATAGTGGATCGCTGGACCAGAGGAAAACACAGTGTCACTATGAAATATCCAAACGGAAACGGATTCACAAGATGAACTCAGAAGAAAAGATTGTTATGCTCCGACACAAATTAGATAAAGCTATTGCAACGGGTAATAGCACATCTTCAGAGAGATCGCAATTGAGAAGGGAACTGGATGAAGCTTATCTTGAAGAAGAGTTTCACTGGGAGACTAAAAGCAGAAACACATGGTTGAATATTAGTGATAGAAACACTGGATATTTCCACAATGCTACGAGAGCGAGACGGACCAAGAACATAATCAATTCGATACAAGATACCTGTGGTGAAATAAGAAGAAAGGAACAATACATGGCTCAGGTAGCAAGTCAGTACTTTCAGGAACTGTATACTTCCCAACCAGATCCGAATACAGACATCGGAGCCATATTTCAAAACTTTCCGAGAAATGTCACTGCAGAGATGAATATGGAACTTACAAAAGAGGTAACAGAAACAGAAATCACTGAAGCTATCTTCTCCATTGGTCCGCATCGGGCTCCAAGTCCAGATGGCTTCTCAGGTATCTTTTATCATCAATTTTGGGAAGAGATTAAGACTGATGTTGTCAAGGAAATTAAAAGCTTCTTCCAGGAAAACAAGGTTGATTGTATGCACAATCATACTAACATTTGCCTAATCCCAAAGATTGAAAGCCCAGTAACAATGGTGGATTTCAGACCAATTGCTCTGTGCAATGTTAGCTACAAGATAATCTCCAAAATCCTGGCATATAGATTGAAAAAGATACTTTCTGAAGTAAACTCAGAGACTCAGGCTGCTTTCATCCCAGGGAGAATGATCACTGACAACATCATCATTGCACATGAAGTTCACCATGCCTTAAAGGTCATGAGAAGACAAGCTAAGTCATATATGGCTGTAAAGACAGATATCACCAAAGCCTATGACAGATTGGAGTGGAGCTTTCTAAACAAAATAATGAAGCATATAGGGTTCGATCAGAAATGGATTAACTGGATAATGGCATGCGTCTCTTCAGTTACATATTCGGTATTGATTAATGGCACTTCAGTGGGCTTCATACAACCAGATAGAGGTATTAGACAAGGTGATCCTCTATCCCCATACTTGTTTATATTGTGTGCTGAGGTACTAAGTCATCTAGTCGATCAAGCTGCTGGAACAAGAAAGCTTCATGGTATAAAACCAAGCCTCGGTGGTCCATCAATAACTCATCTCCTATTCGCAGATGATTCATTATTTTTTACCATGGCAAACGACATATCATGCAAAGCTTTGAAGCAGATTTTCACTACTTATGAACAAGCATCGGGTCAAGCCATTAACCTCAACAAATCCTCAATCACCTTTGCAGTAAAGTCAACCACCTGGTTAAGAGAAGGACGAGGAACAGTCTCAGAATACACAATGAGGGAGGTGGTTAATATCTCGGTCTTCCAGAGCAGCTTGGAAAGAAAAAAGCAGAAATGTTTCAGTATATCCTAGAAACAGTGAGAGCAAGAACTCAAGGGTGGAATAAACAATTCCTCTCTCCAGCTGGAAAGGAAATACTTCCGAAATCCGTAGCTCTTATGCCAATATTCTCGATGAACATTTACAAACTCCCCAAGCAAATCGTTGAAGAAATCAATGGTATAATTGCACGGTTTTGGTGGGGATCAGATGACGATCACAGAAGCATGCAATGGTTTGTTTGGAACAGAATGTGATGCGAGCACCGGTCGTCTCGTGGTACGGACATAAAGCTACGTTCTTGGGTCGCTTGGTGTGGGGACAACTTTCCTCGGGCCAAACATTGGAGAACGGTTGTAGAGGATAAACAAACGGTGGAAACGAGTTTTGATGGAAAACAAACGAGTGAAACGTGAGATGGAAGGATGGTCACGACTTTGGACGTACGGATGGTCCGATGCGGAATGGCCGTTGAGGTTGGGAAGCGGCTAGCGAACCAAATGATGGTTCTACTAGGAGGAATGGAAGCGAGGGTAGATTGAATGACGACACGCAAGTGATGGATCTACTCATGATACGGCCGGACTAGAGGATTACGAACCTGGTTCGTGAATAGACTAGGGTTTTTCGATAGTGAGTCCCGGACTTAGACTAAAGAGAGAAGTGAGACAAGAAACAAAGATTCGCTCTTTGGGAAAAGTTTATATTTCATTCAAGTCTGCGTTTTACAATAGAGCAAAGCGTTTAAATAGTGTGAGGGTTTAGAGGGAACCTAGGACACGCAGACTCGCTATGGTCCCCACACGTTTGCCCTTGACGTGTTTCCTTTGATGGAGAACATGTCGCCCTCTAAAGTGGTTTAAAATGAACCACACATGTCACACTACTGTAACGTTACAAAAGAAAGTTCTAGACAATGTTCAAAACACATAGCTTAAGTAAAAGATAACACGTCCTTAGGCTTATACGCGGGAATCACGTCATTGGCTTCAAAACGCGGAGGTTTGCGTTAGGACTCGTCGCCTCATTAAAACCTTCCCCAGTAAACCTCGTGGGACAACCCCAGACTAAGGAAAAAGAGTACGGGTCATGATTCTAACGACTTGGTCGCCTTCATCCTTGGGTAAGGATGAAGGCCGTGCGAACGGTCTCCACTTGAACTGCTTTGGCCGGGTCGGCTTCTTGAACAAATGCTTGCATGAACTGGTTGATCTTTTGTCTTGCGTCCTTAGATGAGCTCTTTGATCACGTAGTAGCCCCTGGTGTGATCCTTGGTGCGTTGGTCGTCTTTTGTCCCATGAATGGTGCAAGTGTCTCAATCGCGTCCTGGGCGTCCCGGTCCCGTGCTCACATCATTCCCTCCCCCTTGATAAGGTTTTGTCCCCAAAACTTCTTCGTCGTCACCTGCGTCGAACGGAACAAGATCAGTAACGTTGAATGAGGTCGAAGTATTGTACTCACCTGGCAGTTCAAGGCGGTAGGCGTTGTCGTTGATCTTCTCGATGACTCGGAAAGGTCCGTCACCATGCAGGCTAAGCTTGTCCTTCCTCTTTTGTGGGAACCGCTCCGGCCTTAGGTGCAGCCAAGCCCAATCTCCTGGCTTGAAGAGCATATGTTTGTGGCTGCGGTTCAAGAAACGCGCATACTGTTCGGTCCTCCTCTCGATGTTTGCTTGAACCTCCTCATGAAGCTTCTTGACCAGCTCGGCTCTTGCGGCTCCGTCTTGACTCTCGACCTCGTCCGGTGGTAATGGTAGGAGATCCATCGACGTAAGAGGTTTAAACTCGTAAGCGACCTCGAACGGTGACTTCTTGGTGGCTGAGTGAACGGCTTGATTGTATGCAAACTAGATGAGTGGGACGCACTCTAACCATGTTCCTTTGTTGCTTGCGATCGCAGTCCAAAGAAAGGCTCCAATGGATCAGTTCACGACTTTGGTCTGCCGTCGGTTTGCGGGTGTGCGGAAGTGGAGTACAGCAACTTGGTGCCAAGCTTTTTCCATAAGGTCCGTCAGAAATGGCCAAGGAACTTCGGATCACGATCAGAAATAATGGTTCTTGGTAAACCATGGAGTTGGACCACTTGACTATAGAACAGGTTGGCCAATTGCACTGTGTCGTGGTTCTTGTTACACGGAATGAAATGTGCCATCTTGGAGAATCGATATACCAAGATCATCAAACCGTCCTTCCGGTGTAAGGGTGGCAAGCCAAGGACAAAATCCATCGATAGGTCGATCCATGGTCCAGTCGACACCGGCAGTGGCGTGTACAGGCCGTGCGAATGGGTAGTTGACTTGGACGCACGACACACCACGCATTGCCCACAATGTTTCTCGACCATGCTTCGCATCTTCGGCCAATAGAAGTGTTCTTGGAGCACGGCCAAAGTCTTTGATATGCCAAAGTGTCCGGACAAGCCTCCTCTATGCGCTTCCCGGATCAACAACTCTCGCATAGAGCCGGTGGGGATACAAAGACGCCGGCCCCGGAAAAGATAGCCGTCGTGAACATAGAACTTGGTAAATATGCCCTTGCCGTGATTCTTGAAACAATCTCCGAACTCGGCGTCGTTAGCGTATGCTTCTTTGATGCTCTCGAACCCCAACACTTTGGCGTCCATGGTGGTGATCAGGGTGTGTCTTCGTGACAAGGCGTCGGCGACGATGTTCTCTTTGCCCTTCTTGTACTTGATCACATAGGGAAAAGACTCAACGAACTCCAGCCATTTAGTGTGCCTCCTATTGAGATTGGTCTGACCACGCAAATGCTTCAAGGTCTCGTGATCCATGTGAATCACAAAATCTCGGGCCAAAAGATAGTGCTGCCAGGTCTCCATGGCACAAACCAATGCGTAAAGCTCCTTATCATACATAGGATAGTTGAGAGTGGCGCGGCTGAGCTTCTCGCTGAAATAGGCCACCGATTTGCCTCCTTGTGTGAGAACTGCTCCAATGCCTACGCCGGACGCGTCACACTCTACTTCAAAAGTTTTGTTGAAGTCGGGTAGGAAGAGTAGGGGAGCTTGAGTGAGACGCCTTTTAAGCTCCTTGAAGGCTCGTTCTTGGTCCTCCTCCCATTTGAACTCTTGGATCTTCTTGATTACCATGGTAAGAGGCGCCGCGACCGTATTGAAATCTTACACGAACTGACGGTAGAAACTGGCAAGGCCGTGAAAGGATCGGACGTGTGAAACACTGGTAGGCGTGGGCCATTCCTCAATGGCTCGAATCTTCTCGCCGTCCACCTTGAGTCCCTGTTCACTAACAACAAAACCTAAGAAGACTAGTTCATTAGCAGCAAAGACGCACTTTTTTCAAGGTAGCGTACAATTGCTCTTCCCTGAGAGTGTTTAAAACATATTCGAGATGCACGACATGATCAGATAGGCAAGAACTATAAACAAGGATATCATCAAAATAAACCACAACAAAGTTGTTGATATAAGCTCTCAAAACATGGTTCATCAATCGCATGAAGGTAGAAGGTGCATTAGATAAACCGAATGGCATAACCAACCATTCGTACAAACCTTGCTTGGTTTTGAATGCGATGTTTCATTCGTCCCCTTCCTTCATTCTCACTTGGTGGTACCCGCTTTTGAGGTCGATCTTCGAGAAAATGCTCGAACCACTCAACTCGTCCAGCATGTCGTCTAGCCTTGGTATCGGTTGCCGGTATTTGATTGTGATGTTGTTCACGGCCCGACAATCGACGCACATACGCCAGGTTCCGTCTTTCTTTGGTACGAGTAGGAGATGAACGACACACGGACTTAGGCTCTCTCGAACATAGCCTTGGGACATGAGTTAGGCCACTTGTCGCTCTAACTCCTTGGCTTCCTCCAGGTTGACTCGGTACGCAGGACGGTTCGGTAATTGAGCTCCAGGCACTATATCGATCTGACGTTTGATTCCTCGGACTGGTGGTAGTCCTTCGGGCAGCTCATCCAGGAACACGTCCGCAAAACGTCGAAGAACGTCTCGGATAACGTCCGGTAGTGTTTCCATCGAACCTTCGAGCCCTTCAACCAACAAATCTCGAAAAACCATCAATAAAACTTGGTTGGAGTCCTTAAGGGACTTTCTAACATCACTAGATTGAATTAGAAAGTTTGTTTTAGAGTCCGAATCCTTAGATAGTTTAGACTGCATTTCACGAACTTGTGTGGGGCTCATCGGTTTTAAACAAATACGCTTATTATCATGCACAAAAGAATATTGGTTGGTGTGGCCGCATTGAGAGGTCCTTTTGTCAAACTGCCAGGGACTCCCCAAAAGGAGGTGGCTATCTTGCATTGGCACCACATCACACAAGAATTGGTCTTTGTAAGGACCCACACTGAACGGAACCGTGACTTGTTCTTTGACATGAATCACGGTTTTGTCATTCAACCATTTGAGCCTATAGGGTTTCGGGTGATTTGTGGTGTTAAGAGAAAATTCCTTGACCATGTAAGAACTTGCAACATTAGTGCAAGATCCCGCTGGTTTGAGTCGTATGCCTCCAGGTTGGTGCTACAGATTCGTCGGATCATCAAGAGGTCTCCGACCTCCGGTTCTGCTACGGCCTCCTCCAAGTCCGCTTCGGCTTGATCGTTCTCGTCAGCCGCCTCTCCTTCGGACTAGAGCTCTCCGGACTCAGTAATGATCATGTTCCGGGCGTTTGGACATTCTCGTGCATAGTGGCTTCGACCTTGGCACTTGTAACAAATAATGTCCCGGCTTCGATCGTTGTTAGTCGGCCTTCGTGGATCTTGACGGTTGTCATTGGCTGGATCCTTAGATTTGAATCTCGAGTCAACATTGACCGTTTTTGGCTTATCTTGTGGCGGGTTGGAGGTTGAAGCGTTTGGTTTCCAGTTAGGCACCCGCTGAGCTCTAGTTCGGCTCGTAGCGGCGGCATTCTTTTTGATTTGGGATTCAATTTGCACCGCTAGGTTCAATAGCTCTTCGAATCATTGGTAATGTTGTCGCTTGACCTTTCTGCGATCCGATCTTGTAAACCGTCGAAGAACAGCGCATGAGTGATTCCTCGGTGTCTTCTATTTGGAGTTGGTTGCTAAGGTGCTCAAACTCCTCGTAATACTCTTCAGCAGACCACGAACCTTGAGTGAGTCTCCTAAATTTCTTTTGGAGCTCTCGGTGATAGAACGGTGGAACATATCGTCTCCTCATCACAGCTTTCATGACCTCCCATGTAGCAATCGGTCGATCATGGTTGCGGCGTTGTTCGGCCACTAAGCGATCCCACCATGTAAGCGCGAAGTCAGTGAACTGGGCCACGGCGTAAGTGATCTTGCGGAGCTCCGGATAGTTGTGATAGGACTAAAGGTGGTCCATTTGGCTCTCCTAGTGGAGGTAGGCCTCCGGGTCAGATTTGCCGGCAAAAAGTAGGTGTCGTCATCTTGTGACCTGGTTTGTTCGGCCGCGGTGCATCCTCGTACTGGTCGTCGCGTTGATGCCGTCGCCTTGGACGCGGTTCATAGTCCTCGTCGGATTGATCGCTTTGTTTCGGTTCTTATCGTTGGCACCGCATGGGCAATGGATCTTCTTGTGGGGGATTTGCGAGTTTAAGACGTGTCATTCTCGGCCAGACGTTCTATGCCGTTGCGAAGGGCCGTCAAGGTTGCCCCGATCTCCAGTGGAGGTAAAGGAATCTCCGGTGGATGTTGTTCGGCCATGGTGCTTGTACGGACGGTGAATGGTGACGTAGCTTGGTCCGTACACGTTGCGCTGTCTGATCGAATTTAAACCTCGTTGAAAACACAAAACGAATATTCGTGAGTATATTACGTTCAATGGAAAACGACTAAGATATTTCTCTGGCCAAGACAATGATTGATGACAGCAAAGCAAAAAGCAACCTATGACTAATCAAAAGCAAAAGCAAAAGCGATACACGACAAACTTTTGGGACCACAACACAATCGCAAAAGCAAAAACTAAAATTTATCGATCTATCGACTTCTAAACAAGAACACAGATGAACAATACTAAGAACACAAAGAACAAACAATATCCTAAACAATCTACCAACAATACTACTCATGAACCAATTTAAACCAAACGATCTAACGAAGCAAGGGAAAGAAAACGAGACTACTAGAAGCACTCAAGATTCAAACTTTAAACAAATAGAAGCGAGTTATGGGTTCAGAAAGATACAACCTTTAGGTAGAACCTTTTAGCTCTGATACCAGCTGATGCGAGCACCAATCGTCTTGCGGTACGGACACAAAGCTACATTCTCAGGTCGCTTGGTGTAAGGACAACTTTCCTCAGGCCAAACGTTGGAGAACGGTTGTAGAGGATAAACAAACGGTGGAAACGAGTTTTGGTGGAAAACAAACGAGTGAAACGCGAGATGGAACGATGGTCATGACTTCGGACATACGGATGGTCCGATGCGGAAGCGATGCGGAATGGCCGTTGAGGTTGGGAAGCGGCTAGCGAACCAAATGATGGTTCTACTAGGAGGAATGGAAGCGAGGGTGGATTGAATAACGACACGCGAGTGATGGCTCTACTCGTGATACGATCGGACTAGAGGATTACAAACCCGGTTCGTGAATCGACTAGGGTTTCTCGATAGTGAGTCCCAGACTTAGACTAAAGAGAGAAGTGAGACAAGAAACAAAGATTCGCTCTTTGGGAAAAGTTTATATTTCATTCAAGTCTACGTTTTACAATAGAGCAAAGAGTTTAAATAGTGTGAGGGTTTAGAGAGAACCTAGGACACGCGGACTCGCTATGGTCCGCACACGTTTGCCCTTGACATGTTTCCATTGATGGAGAACACGTCACCCTCTAAAGTGGTTTAAACAGAACCACACACGTCACACTATCTTTCCGCGGTTTGGAGTTCCTAGAATTGTCATCAGTGATGGAGGTAAGCACTTTATCAATAAAGTGTTTGAGAAGCTGCTGAAAAAGTATGGTGTTCAACATAGAGTGGCTAGTCCATATCATCCTCAGACCAGTGGACAAGTTGAAGTTTCCAATAGGCAGATTAAGGAGATTCTAGAGAAAACAGTGGGTGTTACAAGGAAAGATTGGGCTATGAAGCTTGATGATGCACTTTGGGCATATAGAACTGCTTATAAAACACCACTTGGCACTACTCCTTTCCATCTGCTTTATGGTAAAGCCTGTCATCTACCAGTGGAGTTAGAGCACAAAGCAGCCTGGACAGTTAAGTTGATGAATTTTGATGCTAAGACAGCTTCAGAGAGAAGGTTAGTGCAGTTGAATGAGTTGGATGAGCTGAGGTTTCATGCATTTGAGAATTCCAAGCTGTACAAGGAGAGGACCAAGGCTTATCATGATAAGAAGATCATCTCCAGACAATTTGAGCCAAATGACCAGGTTCTCCTTTACAATTTCCGCTTGAAGCTGTTTCCAGGAAAGCTGCGTTCCCGCTGGTCTGGTCCTTTTACTGTTCAAGAAGTCAGACCATATGAAGCTATTGTGTTGTTGAACTCAAAAGGGGAGAAATTTACTGTTAATGGCCAAAGGGTGAAACACTATTGGGCAAATGCTGAGATACCAGATGGACACATTGTGCGTTTGGGTGATGCACCCTCTGCCTAATCCGCTGCCAAGTCAAGCTAATGACTTAAAACAAGCGCTGAGTGGGAGGCAACCCACTGGTAGGATTTAATTAATTTTTATTATTTTTGAATTTTTTTGCTTTTAGGACTACTAACATACTAATTTTTAGTTTTGAGTCTTCATTGTTTCAGGAAAAGTTTCGGATTATCATTGATCAGAGCTAGCGTCGATCGATGCTGCCTAGAATGGGCATCGGTCAACGCTCTTATGGACAGAGACGAGAAAACGGGCCATCGGGTTTGATTTGTTGGGTTTCAATCGAGTGGGCTTGTGATCGAAAATGGGCCGGGTCCGATAGAAGAAGCATCGATCGATGCTACCTTATATGAGCATCGATCGATACCACTTAAACCCGAGGAAGACCGATTAAAATCGCGAGACTTCATCTTCTTCCTCATTTCACCCCCAAATCGACTAAACCCTAAATTGCTCATAACTCTCTCAATACAGCTCCGTTTTGAGTGATTCAAAGCTCTAATCTACTCGATTTTCTCTCCTCTACCTGGATCTAGTGTCAATTTCGTGTTTTGGAGTGATGACAGCCAACAAGAGGACTCGAAAGAACGAAGGTGAAGCTTCTTCTTCAGCTCGGCCACCTCGTCAATCCGGCCGCCGTCCGCCTCCGCGAGCTCCGACGGACCTTCCCCAGCCTCCACAACGTTCGACGACGGCTCCCACCACCTTACCTGATCTCTCTCTTCCATCTCCTATCCAATCAACGTACCCATGGCCAAAAGAAGAAGGTGTACCAATTCCATCAGAGAGAGAATGGCCTCAACACAAGCTTCCTGAGTTTAACAAGCCTGAATTCATCAATAGACCAGTGGGAGTTTGGGGAGATTATGAAACAATGCTCTACAATGCATGGTTGGGAGTTGAGATTGAGCCTACAAGGTTTGTTGATCCTGTCATTCTTCGTAGGTTGGAGATTCATGATGAGGTTTTGGATTTGATTGATAGGATGGATTTAGGAACAGTTTGTACTAGGCAGTATGATTTGTACCCGGATTTAGTGCGGCAGTTCATGGCATCTGTTAGGGTCACTTATGAGAATGAGCAGGCACCAACGGCCAGAGACGGTCTGCTACATTTCTTCATTAACGGAATGCCTTACAGTATCACTTTTGTTCACATTTGTGATGTATTTCGTTGGGTCCGTTTTGTTCAGAACGTTGCTTTGCCCAAGCATTATGAGGATCTCTCTCCTTTGTGGTCCTACATAGGACTTGGTCCGTATAATTCCAAGAAGATGGTTCAATCAGAGGTCCACCATCCTGTAATTCGGTATGTTCTTAGAGCTGTTGCTACCACTTTTCAGTGTAAGATGGAGCCTAATAAGATGAGAGCAGCAGAGCTTTATTTTCTGAACGCTGGAGTTCGTGCCATGATCCCTTCTTTGGCTTCTGCTGAGCCTCGCGACCCTCAGCTCCTTAACTTTGGAGCTATTTTCGCACATCACTTGGTTGAGCTGCAGACCAAGCCATTTTCAGGTACTGGAGCTAAGAGAGAGGCTGTGGGGAGCCTTATTACTGCAATCCTTCAGTTCAAGAAGATTCCTATTACTGGTTATAGTTTTATCACTAGGAGACAGCTTATGGATGAGCAGTATTTGAGGAGTGCACACTGGCTGAAACCAGGTTTGTTGTGGAGGTTTGTTGATGAGAAAGGAGAGCACTTTGTCCGCCTTCCACGACCTGATCTTACCACCATTGGTAGAGATCCTGAGCAGTTGCGTTTTCACCCTCCACCAGCTGACTATGTTGCTTATGCTCCTTCCCGTCGCCATCGCACTTCGCGGACTACTTCTGCTGCTGCAGCTGATACTAACCCTGCTGGGGTTTTGAGACTGGTTCTTCCTCTGGGACTGCGGCCTTTGAGTTTCCAGAGCCACCACAGGATGGATCCCGCTACTATGGACCAGGGAGCTCATCAGACTTATGTGGTTTCTGCTTTCCGTGCCATCTGGAATGGCATGGCTCGACTCTCCCAGTGTGGCTGCATTCGTCATACCAAACGTACTAGGCGCAGGTCCCCTTCGCCATCTTCACCATCTGCTGAGGATGCTGAGGATGCTGAGGATGCTGAGGATGTTGCGGATGCTGACGATACTGATGATGATGGTGGTGCTGATGATGTTTCTGTTACATTTTAGCTTCTAATCATGGTTTTTCTTTATCTTTTTCCCTTTCCTAGGATTGAGTCATTTTCATTCTTGCTTTGAGTCAGTTTGTGTTTGAAAGTTGTTTGGATTTATGAACTATCTATCTATCATGTTGCTTTTAACCTGTGTTTGTGTTTGAGTGCTTCTTAACAGAATTAACATCAAAGGATTGATCCAACAAAACACAACTAGCTGCAACAAACAAGGAGATTCGGCCACAATTCACCATTTGCCGAAGGTGTCGATCGATACTGCCTGGAATGGCATCGATCGACACCGATTGGGTAACCCGAAAATCTGTTCAATTTTTCTTTCAATTTTTCAACATAATTTTTGTTTCTTGACTTTTCCCTTCTTTGATAACACTGGGGACAGTGTTGTTTAAGTCTGGGGGAGGTTAGTACTAACTACTTACTTGGTTTTTGTGTCTTGTGTCAAAACTGTATTTTTGTTTTTATTGAGTCAAATTTTTCAAAAAATTTCTGTTGAATTATGATCTCTAACTGATGGTTCTTCTTCTTTGGATAACACTCTAATGATTCTTGACTAAGCTTGATCTCAGAACTGAAGTGTGGAAAGACTATGAGCTGTATCAACAATCCTGAAAGTCCTTATTCAAAGGATATCTAGTTCAACCAATGCTGTCTCAACTTTTATCAGGATTTTAACCGGACTTAATCTCTTACTTTGGGGTTGGAAATCAGTGGACTAGACTTTTTCTTCAGGCCATACAAGACAGTGCAATTTTTCAGAGTATGTCTCCCCTCTCTCTTCCCTTCAGTGTTTAAGGAAAAAAAAAATAAGAAAAATCAGAAAAAAAAGAAAGAGAGAAATAAAAGTTGAGATGATTTTGATCAGTTTAGAGAGGTAGGTAAATTACCAGTGACCTCATTATTCTACTCTTGAGTCAATTGATCACACAAAGCTTGGAAGCGAGGGGTAGGTAAATTACCGATGACCCCGGTATTCGCTTACGCCTTTGCTAAAAATATATATAGAAAAGAAAAAAAAAGAAGTGAGAAAAGGGAGAGGAAAGGAGATGTAAGAAGAATGTCTTGGCCTGAAGAGAGTCCATATGCCACTGTTTGAATACCACAAGGTAAGAACTCACCTGTACTTGCTTTAATTTATGTAATGAGATGGTAATGGTGAGACTAGAGATTCCAGAGGATTGTGGGATTTGAGTAAGGAATGTTGATGCTTTTCAATTGACAAAGTATATGAAGTAAGTTCTTGAGAGTCAAGGCGATGGAGAGTGTGAAGATCAGTTACCAGCAGTGGAGTGAATTTTATGTTTTCAAACCTCTTTCACAGATTTAAGTTTCTGTTTTGCTTGAGGGCAAGCAAAGGCTAAGTCTGGGGGAGTTGATATATCATGGTTTTTACGGTTTTTAACCATGATATAAGTGTGCTTTTTGAGTCTTTTGATTTGTTTCTAGGTTATTTTTGAGTCTTTACAGGTTATCTAGGAATTTGGCACGGATGGAGCAATATGGAACAATTTGGATCATTTTGGAGCACTTTACCGAAGGAATCAAGTTGGAGTCGGATCAGAGTACGAGCATCGATCGACACCACACAAAGGAGCATCGATCGACACTCGTGTTAACCCGACGAGAGAACAACAAATTTGGAAGTTTTACAAATTTGCCCAAAGTCTTCTATAATTACAACATAAGCCCCTGGACGTGTTTTAGGATGTATATATATTATTTTTAGGTTTTAGAAACTCTGAAGTTATCTTCTAGCAGTTTTTGAGAGAAAAGATATTGAGAGCTTTTGGAGAGATAGATCTAAATTCTTTGTAGAGAGAAGATTTCTTGAACTCCCTCTTTTACTTTTAATATCTATTGCATGTTATTCAGAATTATGATTTGTTCTTCATTAAACATGACTGAGTAATTTGCTTGTTAGGTTTAGGGTTTTTCATAGGATTTTATGATCTATTAGATCTGAGATTTTTAGGGTTCTTAATCTTTTATGATCTTCATCCTTGGTTGTTCTTCACAATAATTCTTGACTGATCACCTAGAATTGTTATCTTAAGAAAATAAACTGATATGAGAATATAATTGTTTTCCTGATTAAACCATTGATGAGCAGAATTGTTTCTTACAAAGAGATTTGAATTAATAATTCTGTGAACTTATCTAAACCTGTTTTTAAAGCTGATTTATTACTTAGAATTTTACAAAGAGATTTGGATTTTCTGGTTTTAAATTTAGATATTATTTGCAGTGAGAACTGATTTAATTTACCCAAAAGTTTAGAATTCTAGATCTGATTTTTATTGCTTGAACCTTATTAATTTATCTGATTTAATATTTCATAATTTCCTGAGAAATTCCCTAGGCTTAGCTCTTTTGATTTTCTGAATTCACAACACTTTTATTTAAATATTTGTATTGCTTTATTTTAATTCAATTTAACTTGTTTAGCGTAATTTACAAAACTTTACAATCTATTGTGTTTGATCTGGAGTCTCTGTGGATTCGACCCCTAAGTACTGCAGTGATCTCTTGTTTGAGAGAGTAGCTCTAGGGATTAATTTGAGCTTATCAAAAGAGCAACAATAATTTATGAAAAATTTTATTTATCCACGGGTCCAAACCTAAACTAAAAATAATCATAAGAATGTGATGGGAATTATGTTAATATTAGTACACTTATATATTTTTGCAGGTTGGTTAAAAACACAAACAAAATATTTTAAAACTTAATTTTATTTGAAAGGAGTTAAAAACCAACACTAAACCGCTCCATCATACTCAGATACAAAACTAACTAATTTTTTAATAATTATTTTTTTTTTTATCCACGGGTCCAAACCTAAACTTAAAATAATCATAAGTATGTGATGGGAATTAGTTTAATATTAGTACACTTATATATTTTTGCGGGTGAGTAAAAAAAATATATTTTTTTGTGGGTTGGTCTAAAAACACAAATAAAATATTTTAAAACTTAATTTTATATGAAAGGAGTTAAAAACCAACACTAACCCGCTCCATCATACTCATAGACAAAACTAACTAATTTCAAATTGGTGAATAAAATTTAAATAATTTTATACTAACTACAAAGTATAATACATATTAACAGATGTTTGCTTTCACAACAACTAATTTTGATTGATTAAATTCCAAAATAAAAAAATTTTGATTAATTAAATTTCAAATGAAAATAAGAATTTTTAAATAGATAAAGAAAATAAAATTACAAATATCTCAATATTGTTGTAAAAAAGTTTAAAACATATATTTGATCCAACATAATAATTTTTTAGTAAGTTATATAAATATACAAAAATACATACACCGTGGGATTAAAATCTAGTTTTACTTCTATAACAGAAGTTCTATTAAAGGAGCTCCATATTTTTTACTTATTTACGTAGAGTAGTAACCAGAATCATTATCTACGTCAAAACATTTTCTTTTTACAGCAAGAGTATTAAATATTAATTTATGGCGATACAAAATATGAAAATTAGAAAAATGATAACGATTTATTTTTGTTTAACTAAAATAAAATAAATAAAAATTCGTTTTGGATCCTTTTTTTAGTGGTGGTTCTTCAGGTGTGATTCTTTACCATCCAAACTGAGCTCCAGCTTGGCTTAACTCTCCCCGCACATAAAAAGGTTAGCGAGAGGATTGGCCCTTTCCACATTGGATATTGCTTGTAGCATTCTCAACACTTCCTTAACGATAGTTTCAACAAAATCGATCTCCAATGCGCTGCTACACTTGTTAAGAAAAATGTCGAGATGAGTTCTTTTAATGTTCACACACCAACGTGCATATACTAATACTACTTTCCATTAAAAAGTTGCAAATAAAAAAGACGATTTCGAAGAGTTTTCTATATCTAATAAAAAAATCATACTATACATTTGATAGATATGTTGAAATATGTCAAACTTTTGTTTACAGATTAGATATTTCTTTTAGTACGTACCTTTTCTCATCCAAAGTCAGGCCAAACTTATGGGATACAAACGCTATTGCCTCTTTCCATCGCTTTATCCTAGGATCGTCCAACTCGTACATGTACTCTTTATCTCTGAAATGGTCACCAAACTCTCCCTTAAGTCTTTTCACATGGGTTGGACTCACCTTGTAGTATATTGGAAGCACCTTGAGATAGAGTAACCCCAAAATCAGTATTATGTGTCAAAAATGTATAATCTACACCTACATATCTTAATTTACTTCATTTCCCTAGATACGATATATATATATATATATATATATATATATATATATGCATGTTCATCATCACACCTTGAGCAGGCCTTGTTCCACACGTTCTTTAATCTTGACAAGCTCTTCCAAGCACCATTTTGATTCTGTGTACCTGCTTGAAAACACAACTATGGCAATCCCAGAATCCTGGATCCTCTTGAAAAGAGTGTTGAGGTCTTCACCTCTTTGCTCCTGATTGTCTATGAAGATGTTGATCTCACTTCTCCGAAGTGCATCCACTAGATAGCCGACAAAATTGTTGCGCAACTGATCTCCGCGGAAATTGATGAAAACTTGAATCATCCATGGCTTGACTTTTACCGTCCACTCGCGAGTTGGTGGAAGTTCTTCATATCAAAAAAGATAACGTAAGGTTAATTTTCTAAAGATGGAGCCTTTAATTTTTTTTTAAGAATCACCGTAGGTCACCTGTCAAAGAAATCAGCATTGGCTGTTTTAGCACCAGAAGAAGATCTCTCAGGCTTTTCTCCATATTTATATATGTGTCTTGGATTCTCTGTTCCCTCTCTAGGAATGTACTCTACATTTGGTACATTCACCGCAATTCTATCGATGGCACCACCGTCACCACTGGTAAGAAAGTGAGAGAAATTAAAGTTACTACTCCAACAATAAACTCTAGTAGCAAACCATAGGTTTTTGCAAAAATAATGCTTACATTAAACTTGTGGTCGTATAAGCAGTTTGTTGCAGAACTAAAAAGAGAGCCAAAAGACAAGCTATTATCATTGCTAGCTGACTTCTAATTTTGTTGAGATCCAACTTCTCTTTCCATTCATTCAGTCTTTGTTTGATTCCAAAGTCTTATCCCTTTCTTCGCCCAAGGAAGTTTGAGTGTGGCTATTCTCTGATGGATCCACATAAGCCTTTTGGTTTACCTCCCATGTGTTAAGCCTTTCCTCAACATTCTCCACAATTTTTGAATTATTTCATTCTCGTCGCTGCATTATGCGAATGAGGAATATAATTAATATAAAAGATCTTTCATGGGAATATAGTTATTAACTTATTATGACCTTTTGATACATTCTTAACCAACTTGGGGCAAAAGTCCGTTACCTCATCTTGTCCACCACAACGCCCACTTTGTCGGAAATTGACTGTATAGCGCTCTCCCACATCGCCATCGTCGCACGCCTTTCCCTCAGACCCCTGAATGCATCACCGAACTTCCCCCGTAGACCTCTCACCGTGGATGGATCCAACTTGTAGTAGATCGGGATAACCACGAGTTTGCCTTTCTCCACACAATCCGCGATCTTTGCTAGCTCTCTCAAGCACCATATTGATTCGGTGTACTTTCTGGAGAAGATAACCAGAGCGATCCCCGACTGCTCTATCCTGTTCAATAGTATTTCTAGCTGTTCGTTTCTCAGTTCACCCATGACGAAAAAGAATTTTATTTTATTTATTTTCAAGGCTCTGACCAGATGAGCGATGAAGCCCGAGCGTAAAGCCGTCCCATGAAAATTGATGAGAACTTGATGTTGCGGTCGCAGTTCTACGGAGGAAGAGGAGGAGTGCCGCCATGGCGAGAAACCAAAGAACAATGATTGTCAGGTTGTTTGAAGGGGATTGCCAGTTGACCTCGTCTACGAAGCCAAGATCAGTGTTTTTTTTTTTTTTTTTTTACAAATAAATTAATGGCAACTTGGTATTTTCAGTAGACTGGTGCATGAAAATTATTTAATCCATTAAGCAGTGGCCGTCGCACTTGAATGAATGAAATCGATGTTAAAAAACTTTGTTTGTGTGAAGTGACCTTGGTGCAGTGGCCAAAGGTAAGTCAATGCACAAGGCATCATCACACCCGGATCGTGTCCCGGCTCCTACGTATGTAGGAATTTGGCTAATGGGCCGCCATTGTGGCCCATAACGCAGAAATGTTGAAAAAAAAAAAAAAAAAAAAACTTTGTTTGTCGAATAATAGAATACTAGGTTCAGAGTTATGTTTATAAACCAATTTATTTTAGTATTTATAATCAAACTTATACTAATTGAGAATCTAGTTTGATTTTTAGTTTAGTTTATTAATGTTTAAAAATTTGAAACAATAACAGTTTCACCAAAATTTTAAAATTTGGAGCAATGGTTGGATTGATAACAAACGAAATCAATTGGTTAGATTCTATTAAAATTGTGAACTATCAAATTTAATATATAACCGTTAACAACGATGAAAATCCGTTTGAAACAAATACGAATATTTAAGAGTGGGTGTAATTCTCTTCTTGTTTTGTTATCTTCCATCATGTTTTACACCTGTTCTCAAATTGTTTTGCATAAAAGAATGCATTCCCAATATGGGACATTTAAATATGAGACAAATATTTATTTTTAATCGAAAACAGAACGGGACCGGACGAAAACATACATTCTCAAACTCCCGTATGGAATAAGCATAAATATAATCTATAGTATATTTATATAATATGTTATAATAAAAATATTACAAAATTAATTGAATTCTTTATTCTTATTATTTTATATATGGTTCACCTATATTAGATTTTTTTTTTAAATATTTTTAACTGTTATAGAAAATATTTTATGTATTTTTATTTATTTTGAACTTATGCTAGTTCAACTGAAAATAGTAAGATTTATTTGAGAACATTAAATGTATTTTATCATGTAATAGAACATGTCAAGAATTATAATTATTTATTTAGTATGTGTAAACATATTTATTCAGTATAACATCCTTAACCCAAATTTTTGTCATTTTGATTTTTGGTTCAGTTTCATTTTGGTTTATGAATATATGGCTGTTTGAGTGTTAATCGGTACTTTAAAAATTAGATCAGAGCAGTGGCCTGGAAACAGATTAAAAATAAGTTATAAATGAGAGAACATAGGCATGTATATTTGGACATACCATATCCACCAAATGTAAATTTCTGGTATATAATAATTTTTTAATAATTATTCGTTTGACAATATTTATATTAGTTTAGCGGATAAGAGATTAGGCAAAGAATATCCATATTTGGTTGTCAAAAATAAATAAATAGGGAAAGCTTCTAACAGGATATCCGTATTTTTTGTTTGAGTATTTAATTTTTACAAAATTATTACAATATCAATGGAAATTATCCAAACTTCCTTTTTTAAAAAAAAATATATTTTTTTTTGATTAAAAAATAGCTGAAATTTACAAAATATATGTTCTTAAATTAACTCTGACCAAAATTATTAAGAATTTGTAAATTGAATGTTGTTATCTAAATTTTATAATCTCGTGTAGTATTTTACAGACTAATCTGTTTTTTTTTTAAATTTTATAGACTTTTTAAAGATAATGATGACTTAAAGATTTCAAGGTAATCATGTTATAAAGTTTTGCCATGTGTGTTGTTTGTTTTCTTTTCCATATATATCCCAAATTATAATACCATTTATAAAAATACTGTTCACATCATATATTTGAAAAAAATAAGAAAAATAATTTAATTTAATACATACAACTGACAAATTTACAATACTGTCATGGAAGATTAAATTGTACTTTTATGTGTTGGTTTCTAAAGTTAATTGATAATGGTAACTCAAGGCTCAACTACATACCCTAATAAGAATTTCCTATAGAGTTTTCTTAAATAAATCTATATAAAAACTGAAGAAAACAAACACTAATATAGTATTTTGTGACTTAACGAGTTCATATAAAAAAATGTGGACTTCTTTTAAGCAATGAAATGTAATTTTCTTGTTTTGCAGATGCTATGTCAATTGGATGAACACCCGTTCATACCACAATCCTCTTTTATACAATCTCTAGGTGAAAAATGTGTGCTTCCGAAAAATATCTTGATTTGTATATGCTTATGTACACGACAGAAAATTAAAAATTTAACAATTCATAAGAATAATAAATGATAACAGGACATAAAAATTTAACAATTTATCAAGATTTTTAAAATAAATCATCTGTTTAAATTAAAGTTAAGTTATTTTCATATATACTATTCAAGTATAATTAGATACAGTTGTTATGAAAATTTTAAATGATAAGTTTTATTAATTGCAAAAATCTCTTATTATTTTATAAAATTTTAATTACTATATAAAATTCAAGGAATTGTTAATATAAATAATTTCGTTTTGTTATAATATTTTAAATTTTCATTTTGTAATCTTATTGGCTGTTTTTTATACAGTGATGGTATGTCAAATATTTGAATTTATTATTTGTAATTAATATAGTTTCATAAAATATAGGAATGTATTAATATAGTTTCCTAAAATACTGGAATAATCGTTACTATTGTTTTAGTAAAGTTTATTTTTATTTTTAATTATGTAGGCAAGTGGGTCTTTTGGCACATGGATATATGTTGTTTTTGTTTTTTTTCCTAAGTGTGCTCTCCATTTAATTTCCTTCTGTAGTGTGAGATTTCTCAATATATCCCACCTTCATTGTTCTTGCTCCTAAAATAAATTTGTTAGGTACGGCTTGAGCTGCATCATCATAAAATAATATGTTAGAGACTGAATTTTCTTTCGGGACAAGGAGCGTGAACAAGCTCTTGACAAAATCTAGTTATTTTTTGTTTCTAGGTT